>OX101790.1:20970848-20984580 GCA_944452715.1 Ophion slaviceki | reverse complement strand
GGAAATATTTGGGCTGGATAAAAGTGAAGGGGGGAGAGAATGGAAGCGAGGCACAGCCCATAGAGACCAAGAGAGAGAGAGAGAGAGAGAGAGAGAGAGAGAGAGAGAGAGAGAGAGAGAGAGAGAGAGAGAGAGAGAGGGAGCAATGTGCGAGGGGTACAAAGAGAAGGATAGAGAGATCGAATTCCGCACAAGAATATACATATGGACAGAGCTCCATGGATGAAACGAAAAAAAAAACCTAAAAGAAATAAAGTCGAAAAATTCGTGAGATGCGCTACCTAGCTATATATTCGATCTCCCGCTCTCTGCTCCTCCCACGCGTTCAACCCTCGTATCTTTTTCCTTTACCCCTTTACCCTCGTACATGCTCCTCTGCCACAGACATCGGTGGATGAAAAATATGTAATTCAATAATAATTCTGCCTTTATTAATTTTCACGTTGAATGTTCTTCTACTTTTACATATTACCGGTTCGTACTGCATCGATTTATGCATTGTACAGTATGCGTTCATATATATTTATATATATGGGACATTCCACGCCATTTCACCGAGCCCGTGTCCCCGACCATTTTTGGTTTTCGTGATTTTTTTCGTAAAATTTTACCCCACGATATGAATATCCACACCAATTTTTAGATTTTTATCTCTTCTCTTTAAGGGGTTATAATTTTCTAAAAAAAGTCGACTTCGGACGTTTTGGAATAGTTTAAACGCTGATAACTCCTGAACTAATCGTGATATCGACAAATGTCACTATGTAATTTTGGTGCATTTTGACGCCTACTTTCGTTAAAAAATATGAAAACATTATCAGTTAACAACGTCAAGGTTTTTTTTGCTTCTAAAGTGAACGACATTTTTTTAAACGATGATTCCCTTTTTTTATTTTTTTCAAAAAATTCTCTAAAACAGAGTGACCCATTCTATGATTTTTAAGACCAATTTCATCGTGGGCCCATTTTCCCTTCTATTTTTTTCGAATTAATCATATTTTTCTTAGAAGATTTTAATTAATTTAATGTCCAATAATGCTATTAATGATTTTGATTTCCAATTCGGCTTCTACAGGCCTGAAACGGTTAATTTTTTATTGTGCTGAACTTAACGATTTTTTTTAAATTCGAAATAATTTTTTTCCGTTAAATTCAGTACAGATGAAAAATAAACCGTTTCAGGCCTGTCGAAGCCAAATTGGAAATCAAAATCATTAATAGCAGTAGTAGAGACCAGGCCTCATAGCCACCATCTCTCGAGCTCTCGTCCTTAACGTGGTGAACCGAATCAACACCAAATTCGGTTCTTCTACCACCGCTCGATACGGATGAAATACGCGGTTTGAAGCTCCGCCGAACGCTGAAGAGGGAACGACGTGCGAGATGATCCAGAGGCGATGAAATAAAACAATTCGTGGACGATGATGGTCGGCACGATGGTCTCGAACCCGGGTCCTTCGTGACGTCAAGCGAGGAGCGCTACCCACTGCGCTACGGTCACCTATATAGCAGTATTAGGGATTACAATGATAAAAATCTTCTCAAAAATATGATCAATTTGAAAAAAATAGAAGGAAAAATGGGCCCACGATGAGACTAGTCCTAAAAATCATAGAATGGGTCACTCTATTTTAGTAAATTTTTGGAAAAAAAATAAACGAGGCCATCATCTTTAAAAGAAATAGTTTCCACTTTGGAAGCAAAAAAAAACGTTGACATTGGTAATTGATAATTTTTTCATATTTTTTAACGAAAGTATGCTTAAAAATTGAAAAACATTACATAGTGACGATTGTCGAAATCTTAGTGAGTTCACGAGCTATCAGCGTTGAAACGTTTCCAAAACTTCCGAAATCGACAGTTTTTTTTAAATTATAACTCCCAAAAGGGAAAAGATAAAAATCTAAAAATGGGTGTATATATATTTATGCGCGCGCGCGTTTGTGTGTGTATATGTACATGGGGGATAGCTGTGGTTCTGGACAACGAATATATCTATACACGAAATAGATTAGGGTATACGGTCTCTCAGTCAGAAATGGGGTGCACTATTGGAGCTAACGTGTCCGTTGCACTGGCTTAGCCACAGCATATATATCACGTTTACAACCCTCTGCAGCTTCTACTATTTCATTGGATATATATATATATATATATATATATATATATATATATATATATATATATATATACATGTACACATCTACATACATATACATAAATATGTGGGTGGGGTCGTGTAGGTGTGTGGGTGTGTATACATAGAGACAAAAAACTTGCAGCAGCGGTATACAGGCTGTCATACGAAATG
Source organism: Ophion slaviceki (assembly GCA_944452715.1). NCBI lineage: Eukaryota > Metazoa > Arthropoda > Insecta > Hymenoptera > Ichneumonidae > Ophion > Ophion slaviceki. The sequence goes on along the minus strand of OX101790.1, from coordinate 20,982,269 downwards.
ATACAGTCAAATATCTCAGAATCCAAAAATTGTGGCAAAAAAGATCGGCGGTTTCAGAGGACAAACACGATGGTGTCTATTTCGGACTTTCTAAAACCGTGAGATCAATGTGAATGTATTACTCATACTAATCCCGTATACAGGCTCATACTAATTCCGTATACAGGCTCATACTAAGTCTAAAACCGTATACAGGCTCATACTAATTCTAAAACCGTATACAGGCTCACATTAATTCTAAAACCGTATACAGGCTCATACTATTTTTAAAACCATATACAGGCTCATACTAATTCTAAAACTGTATACAGGCTCATACTCATTCTAAAACCGTATATATCCTCATACTAAATGATACGGTAAAATATCTCAAAAATCCAAAAATTGTTGCAACAAAGATCGTCGGTTTCAGAGGACAAACACGATGGTGTCTATTTCGGACTTTTAAAAACCGTGAGATCAATGCGAGTGTATTACTCATACTAATCCCGTACACGGGCTGATACTAATCCGTATACAGGCTCATACTAATTCCGTATACAGGCTCATCACTGAGTCTAAAACCGTATACATGCTCATACTAATTCTAAAACCGTATGCAGGCTCACACTAATTCTAAAACCGTATACAGGCTCACACTAATTCTAAAACCGTATACAGGCTCATACTATTTCTAAAACCGTATACCGGCTCATACTAATTCTAAAACCGTATACAGGCTCATACTGATTCTAAAACCGTATACATGCTCATACTAAATGATACGGTAAAATATCTCAGAATCCAAAAATTGTTGCAACAAAGATCGTCGGTTTCAGAGGACAAACACGATGGTGTCTGTTTCGGACTTTCTAAAACCGTGAGATCAAAGTAAGTTTATTACTCATACTAATTCCGTATACACGCTCATACTAATTCTAAAACCGTATACAGGCTCATACTTAATGATACGGTAAAATGTATCAGAATCCAAAAATTGTTTCAGACGACAAACACGATCGTGTCTGTTTCGGACTTTCTAAAACCGTGAGATCATAGTGAGTTTATTTTGTAGTGAAATGCCCCGTATGCATGTGTACAGTGCAATACTGATCGTCCTGGCAGAAGGATCGTTCGAGATTATTACATACGTAGGACAGAGCGTTAGCCGAGCTCGAGAGCCGAGAGAAAGCTCGCAATATACGCAGGGGGCCAGCCCTGTTGACTTGGATACAGCTGTATTTGGGTGTGCGTTGGTAGGAACATAATTTCACTCTTTAAAACATAGAGTTTCGAAGGATTATGTAATTTTTTTAAATATTAAATATGATGGGAAGTTTTACAAAATATTAAGTACCAAAGAAATAATTTAAAAAATGAAATATAAAGGAAATATGTGCAAATATTGAATTGAATTTTTTTTAATTTCGATATTCAATGTAAAATATTAAATTTAAATTTGTTTAAAATATTCAACATAAAAGAAATATTTTAAAATCTATTTCTTTAAACGAAAATCATATTGTGCTGCATTGGAGAAGAAAAGCTTCTGTCGATAAATTAATTAGACAAATAAATACCGGAAGCATCGAAATATAAACGAATTATGTTTACGTTTCGATTACCGAGGTCGCAATTGTGGAATCGAAGTATAAATATTTGTTTCAGCCTTCCGACTATCCGTTTATGTCCATTCTTATGTACGTTTATACGAAGATTAATTAGTCAATCAATATTTTTAAAATTCACAACTAATTTTGTGGATTTTTCTCTTCGAGTTTCTCGATTGATAAGTTTTTTCGCTCTGTCGAAAGGCGACATTTGGCAAAAGTAATTACAGAATAACGCCGAAATATTCGGTACGAACAGTGCACTCGGATTAACGAGGAAATTATATACATATATACAGGGTTTCCCTCTTATCTCTGCCACTCAAAATAACTCGGTAATTATCGACGTCACAAAAAAATGTTCCAGACAAAACTTGTACGATGTTAAGGGGGCCATCAAATGCGACCAATTTTGTTATTTCGATCGAGGCGCTGACGCACGGTGAAGGTCACCTACACTTCTTTTAATGGAATGGTACATTTTTTCAACCATCTTGTGGAGCACCTCAAGCCGCACAAAAAAACATTAGGGGGTTCAAAGTCGTTCAAGGTCATTCAAGGTCAGTATCGATGATACAAATCTAAATATCTCGGATCACTGCCAAATATTTGTTAGTGATCCGAGATATTTAGATTTGTATTTCATTTTGATAGGTTTGAGGTTAGAAACATTTGAGGTTAGAAGGAAGACTTTTCTAGATAAAACAAATAACCAAGAGTATTTTTCGAAAAACCGGGTCAAAAAAGGTATCATTTGTAGAAATGGCATGCGAAACACCGAAAGCAGATGATTTTTATCTCGAAAACCGTGGGACTTAAACTAATCTGAAAATCCAGCATTATAGTAGGCCATGATCTGACCTATCGACAGTTGCAGGATTATCCATTCGTAACTGGCCACCCTGTATATTTAGATATGAAGTAACGTTAAATGATTTTTTTCAACGTTTTATTTCGCGATGCAAGTTGGCAGACACCGTGTGTCCATCATCCGTATTTCGCAGTGTCGATTCATGTCACGGAGTTAACTCAATGATGATCGATCCCCACAGTCCATCGTTAGTCGGAACGGAGGTACATTGTGGTAGTAGTAATGCAGTACGAGGTATGTCGGTAATTTACTCTGGCAAGTGGCAGAGAGAGAGAGAGAGAGAGAGAGAGAGAGAGAGAGATCAGTCTGTGATTTCCACAATGGTAACCGAAATCGCTCACTCCCCAAAATGAGGACACCCCGGTATCAAATCTGCCGATCTTTTTCGTCAGCATCCCGTCCACATAAATCGCAAATTGCGCTGTTTGAAAACCCGCAGTTCGACCATGACTCAGTAAAGCGAACACGTTACAAAATCAGATGATTAAAAAAAAAGCGTTCACCTCACGCTGATTTTGGGTCTCGTGAATTTTATTTCTGAGGGGCAATTAGAAATCCCGAAAACTCATTAAGGTGAGGAAAAGCATTGCTGATTTTCATGATTTTTTTTTTAAAGGAAATATTTCATCGCCATTTTTGAGACGCAGGGTATGTTTTATTGCTACTTTTGGCTGTTACATAGTATTTCATTTTTTAAATTATCTTTCAAAATAGCGACGGTATGGCACGGTCTTCTAAACGGGTTGCGGAGGAGGTTGTCAGACGGCGGACACGTCGCGTCGGCGGGATTAATCTTTAAAAAAACTAACGTACATTTTTCTCTCATAAACACCGATACGCAGAATCTGAACCAAGAAAAAGTGAGAAATTGTGAAAATCGATTAAATAGTACGCTATGAAACAAAAAGATTGAACTTTTCGAAAAAAATGGTCACATTTCGCATTAAAAAAATACTTTTTTGTTTAACTCTTAAAAACATTTAGTGTCACATTTTAGACAATAAGGTCAAACAGGTTTATGCCAAATTTCATCAGAATCGGTCGATTTGTTTTTCAGCTATACGTCACGCCAGTTTTGAAAATGCAGTTTAGAAGACTGTGCCATTTTCAAATATCAATTTTTAAAAAACCATCATGTAACAGCCAAAAGTAGTAACAAAACATACCCGAAGTCTAAAAAATGGTGAAGAAATCTTTTCTATTAAAAAAAATTTTTTAAACCCGCACATTTTTTCCTCGTCCGAAGGTATCTCCCCCCTTAATCGTTCCAAATCAAAGTCACCCAACCAATTACCAATTGCTGACACTTTTGTGCTCCGCCTGGACGACCGTTATTCTTTAAAAACTAGACACGCAGCGTTATTTCTTTTTTCAAAATTGTAGGAATATGAGCTTGAAATATCCTGAAAGGAGCTGTCAGTTGGCACTGATACGAGGACATGAAGCAGGCAGTGAAATTTTACTATCCTTATCAAAGTATGCGAGTGAGCACGAAAATAGTAAATAATTTTCATGCATGGCCTTGCGAGCTTTTACGACCCCATCCGTTCCACCCTACACTTGGCACTTGACTACTTCTCGTTTCTGAGAGCTCTCCCCAGAGTGCTGCTCATACCCACTCGTTTCCTGACGCACCGCTGCATTTGCACGAGGGCCCAGGGAAACTGACACATCCGTGCAGACCCGGGCACCTATATTTTCGCTGAGCTTCCAAGCTCGGCCAAGCGGTCACCCATCCCAGTATTGACCCGGGCCGATTACCGTCAGTGACGTACCGCGCATTGATATTTCGTTTAAGGCGTGATATACATTTAGACAGGAAGAAAATAAGCATCATTGAGGGGTTTTTATAACCTAAGAAATAATTATTCTACAATTATCAATCTTTAGGTATACTTTAAGGGGTAAGGCCACATAGCGGGGAAAAAATAAGTACATTTTGGGATTTTTTTTTAGCGGGACAATGGAATAAATCAAAATTCTGAAAAACGTCCTTTATTGTATATATCATAAACTGTATAAACTATTTTTTTCAAACTCATATAAAACAAAATGGCGGCTGCACAGCTTTTCTTCGACGAAGCCTTTTTTCATAGGCGCGTGGCAGGACAAACGGCACCTGCAATTTTTAATTTACAGTTTAATTTACAATGAATGAAATTTTTTTTCGAATATACATGTCAATAGCTACAGAAGTACGTAGGCTTTTTTTTGGTATATCGATTTTTGGAAAAATCGCGCGTTTTTCAAATAAAAGTTCAAAATTCTCAAAAAAAACATCGTCCGAAAATTGTTTAAAAAAACAATGTAATGTATCGAGAAAATCCTACGTACTTCTATGCAGAATGTAACTGTGAATATACAGTAAAAATTTCAAGTCAATCGGTCAAGATTTGTTCGAGTTATGAGTCCGGCCGACGTGAAAAATGTAGTTTCGAGAAAAACGCGTTTAAAGTTTTCGGTACGGATTGCATCGGACTGAGAGGGGCTGCGCCAAAATTCAAAATAGAAGTATTTAGACATTTTTCCCACCTTAATCCTTTGAGTATGTCATTTTTAAGATATTAAGACATCTTTTAAGAAAAAAAATCGATTTTTTGAAATTTCTACAGTGGCTTCTTACCCCTTGATAGCATATTTAAGTAGACGAAAGAATTTTTTAAATCTAATTCATCATAAAAATGGCGGAGTTGTTGCAGAGTGTTACAGCAAGGTCATCGCGGGAGTTGCGAATCGGCGTGCAGTCCAGCTTCCCGTAGATTTTGATCTGCAAAAAAGTTCAAACATTTTTTCTGTTAGAACATGTGTGACGGTAATGGAAATGAAGAAAATGCAAATTTGAAAAAATGGCACGCATTTACAAAAAAAAGTCAACATTTCACGCACCATTTCTGTAAAATGTGAATTAAAAAAGTAGATTTTTTTTTCAATTTTTCAAAAACAATTTTCGTTAAGTAGAAGGTACCAATATAATCAATATTTCTACCAAGTTTCAACTCAATCGACTAAATAGTTTTTGAGTAATCCTGCACGCCAATTTCGATAATGCAGTTTTGAGAAAAACGCGTTTGAAGTTCACGCCCGCTCCGAATCCGAGCGGTGAGACGGGCTGTGACGTTTGAAGTTTTTGCAAATTTCGCTTTGAAACTTTGGGCAAATATTCTACATATATACCAGGTGTACCGGAAAGTTTTTACCGGTTTTTCTAACAGATGCCGCTAGCCGTCAGTATGGAATAAAATAATTTGGCATATATGTCATTTTATTCTACTGTCATTAACCTTCAAAAACTACTCATTTTCATTCTGACTAAATAATAGTGTCATAGTGTTGTAGCTCTGTGAATATGTCGAATTTCGTACCTGACAAAGAGCATTTGCGGCATGCATTGCTTTTCTTATTTCATCAAAAGAAAAAGGCCATTGAAACTCATCGTTTGCTGGTAGAAACTTACGGATAGCATTCTCCAAGCGTAAAAACGTGTGAGACGTGGTTTCGAAAATTTAAAAGTGGGGATTTTGATTTAACAGACAATAGACGTTCGGGTAGACCAAAAAAAATTGTGGACGCGGAATTGCAGGAGTTATTGGACGAAGACCCAACCCAAACTCAAAAACAATTGGCAGAACGGTTAAATGTGGCACAAGAAACGATTAGCGACCGCTTACGAGCAATGGGAAAGATTTTAAAACTACGAAGATGGGTGCCACATGAACTGAATGATATGCAAATGGAAAATCGAAAAACCATTTGTGAAATGCTGCTTCAACGGTACGAAAGAAAGTCATTTTTGCATCGGATTGTGACGGGTGATGAAAAATGGATTTTTTTCGAAAATTCAAAACGTAAAAAATCGTGGTTATCGCCTGGCCAACCTGGCCCATCAACTCCAAGGCCGGATCGCTTCGGAAAGAAGACAATGCTCTATGTTTGGTGGGACCAGGGTGGTGTGGTGTATTACGAACTTCTAAAACCTGGTGAAACAGTAAATACTGATCGCTACAAACAACAAATAATCAATTTGAATTATGCATTGATTAAAAAAACGTCCAGAATGAGCCCGAAGACACGGTAAAGTGATTTTGTTGCATGATAATGCACCATCACACACAGCAAAACCGGTGAAAGACGTATTAAAATCGCTTGGATGGGACGTATTATCACACCCGCCGTACTCTCCGGACCTGTCTCCGTCCGATTATCACCTTTTCGCATCAATGGGGCACGCACTGGCTGAGCAGCACTTTGCAAATTTCGAAGAAGTCGAAAAATGGGTCGTTGAATGGTTCCGCTCAAAGGACAAGCAGTTCTTTTGGGATGGCATTCATTATTTGCCAGAAAGATGGACAAAGTGTGTAGAATCGAATGGCCAATACTTTGAATAAATACCATTTTTAATTTTTTTTTAAATTATGTGTCTTTTCATTTAAAAATCCGGTAAAAACTTTCCGGTATGCCTGGTAGTTCTATCTTTTAAGGCGTTACCCCCACTTGTAGCGCAAAAAAGGCCTTTTTCATGAATTTTTTTGAAGAAAACTACAAAACTTTTTTAATCGATCAATATACCATCTTAAAGAACACATCTTGAAGAACTTTCAGTAATTTTTTTATTGCAAAATATTACATTGTTTAGTGGCAAATGGCCGTCAATGAAATAATGTTTTTATATACACGGTTTGCGGTGACCAACATTGCGGCGAAGTGGATCATCTGAAAAAAAAATGCGGATGGATTTAGTCAAATATAAGTATAAACTAGTCTTTAATCGAAGGATTTTTAAAAATATTCATTTTTCACAAAATGGCGGACAGTCAAAGTTAATGGTTCGATTTTAACGAAAAAAACGGCCGTTTTTTGGCTATAAAACGGCCATTTTTTTCGAAAAAAAATCGAACGATTAAAGACTACATTTTTATGTATTAAATAAGCCTGCAAAATTTCAAGAAGATCGGTTGATTAGTGTTCGAGTAATCTTGGTCACCGACTTCAGAAATGCCATTTTGAGAAAAACGCGTTTAAAGTTTCAATTTCACAACGGATTCTTCTCTTTCAACGCTCATATCTCAGTCAATTTTGTTCGGATCGACTTGAAATTTTCAGCACATATTCTCAGGTACTCATACTTCAAAAAAATGCAATAAAAAAATCGATTTTTTCAAAATCGCAAGTGGGGGTAACCCCTTAAAGAAAAAAGAAATCGATTTTTCGATCGTTGCAAATGTAAATCTCGCCTTAAACGGTCAATGAGAATTTTGCGAAATAGTTTCGGAGCCTCTTCCAGTCGAGAAGTGGAAAGTTGTGACGAACGCAAATACGTTTCGTCGTGTTCAAGTGAATAAATATACACGTATCCGTCGCATCTACCTGCTCTCTTTCCGGACACTCACCTCCGCCACGATGTCCGAGTCTGTCATCTCTCGTTGCATATTAATCACGTCTGTGGCCGCGACTGGCCAACTAATCAGAAAGTGCATCAACTATGTAGAATGCGTCTCGTGCGAGCGAAAGGAGCCTGATGCACATTCATCAAATCAAGAAATCCAACAGGAAAAAAAAGTTCACCCACGAGAACTGGAATAACGAAAAAAACAAGAAGAAAAAAAAGCGGACGAAGTGCGAGGGCGCTACGTATCAGTTTTTCCACTCTCGACGTCTCCACTTTTGTCCATTTATGGGCATACGGATATACGGATATAATAACCGTATATCGTACGATATGATAATACGTACGGTGGAGGAAGAAAAACCCGAACGGAAAAGACCGCTGTGACAAAAAGAGCGATGGGGACCGGATATCGCACGTACGAGGGTCGAAACGAGTACCTTCCTTTTGACAAATCACTCATCCCCGAAAAGCGAGCGATTCGCAAACTCGCTTCATTCATTTGCGGGTATAGTAGAGCCGGCGCGGGACGATATATGCCCATATATGTGTATGGACAACGACGCGATGAGAGACCACCGCATCGTATTTTTATTCGCATAATTAGATAGCCATCAATCCTGCGGCTATCCGTTTCGCTCCGGCCACCCTCTCGTTCGCGCGCACGCGGTACTCGTCGCAATACGGCCTCCTCAATTACTGACCGTCGTACTGTCCTATCTATGTGTGTGTACTCGTTGAAGCACCGTTGGAAAATGAAAAGGCGCTGCTCGCGTAGCTTTAGGGGCGAAAATGTTGCTTCGCGCCCTTTTGACTGGCAAAACTTTGTCTATGTCTTCATCGAATGGGTATATATGTATATATTGATTATAACGCGACCAGTTTGCGTCAATCGTCGATACACGGCGTGGGGCAACGATCGAGCGGGAGAGAGACAGAGAGAGAGAGAGAGATACCTGCACAGACTTCCAGTTGGTGAAGCTGTTTTTTGCATCCTTTTTCATCAAGGCATCCAGCAGCCAGCTTCGTTAAAAATTATAAATTATTTATGCCCAGGCCTGCTAGATGCCTGCTAGATGTTCTGATCTCTCCCTACTTCGCTCGTTCTCTCTCTCTCTCCCTCTCTCTCTCTCTCTCTCTCTCTCTCTCTGAACTTCCACCCTCTGCTTGCCACCCCGTCAACACCCTAACGGGATAATGACCGTATCCCAATGCGAACTCCGATGGGTTCATGAAGGAAAAATCTATAGGGGATGACCGTGGAATGTCGAACAGCCCCCCGGCAATAACCAACATCCTGGACATTATGAATTCTATTGATTAGTCGCTTCCCTCGCGCCCCACTATCCAAACTACAAACTTGAACAATTTTCGTAGGCGCCCACGTTGAAAAGTGCGACATTACTACCCTAAAGATATCGTGTGAATGGTTTTCAAAAAGCCGTGTAGAAATTGTCTTAGGGATCCAATTGGATTCCCATACCACTACGTACTACCTACTTCCTCATAGGGATCCAATGGGTCATCACTTTGGATCCCTGTATTGAAACGTCACGCTCGTACATAACACTCTCATCGGGATTTCCCATTGGAAGGTATGAATCCATTTTGAATGCTAAAGGATTCCCACATTATCGAACAACAGCTCGATTCTTGATGGAACCCATCGCATTCTGTACGTTGAATTTTCTAAACAATATACTGTATTCGCTGAAAAAACTCCGAGGGGTCTATCCGAAAAAAAATGCGGTGCGCTTCTGGACCGGGATTCGAACCCGGGACCTTCCGATTGCCGATTGACTGCACTGACTACTGAGCTACGCCAAAAAAAGTTCCTCCACTGCTGACATGATTCCGGCCGATTGAGTAGCTGAAACCGAAAAAGGAAAAAATGTCGTTAAACTGGAAGGTATTTCCAGTGATGCCAACTCCTGCAGAATGTTCCCCCGAGGACCAACTTCACATCCCCCTAGATTGCGATGAAAAACCCCTAAAGTTTTCATTGTACACCCGGTTCGAGTACTTGACTTACTTTGCAATCCAATAAACCTCGCGAGGAGACAACCAACTAACGGACACAACCTCAACGTTACAACTGACAACGTGAAAACGTTGAGCCATAAAAGTAAAAACGGAATTCTCTTGATCAGCAAGTTGTTGGTCGTAATTCGAAATTTGAAATAAAATACGCAATGAGACAATAAACTAACGGACACAACCTCAACGTGACAGCGTGAAAACGTCGAACAGTAAAAGCAGTAAAAGTGAAAACGGAATTCGTTGGTCTTGACCTGCAAGTTGTTGTTCGTCGTAGTGCGAAATTCAGCTATCAACGCCACTTGTGTTGCTAGTACAAGACATGAAGTATGGCATTGGTGTAAAACATTTTGAAAGGCAATCGATTATAATTGAGCCAAAAGAAAAGTGATCCTTAAATTTAACGTTTAGTTTATAAGAAATATTTATTGCGAATGGAAGATTCTTCGCAGGAATATGTATTTCGAATATATAAAATACATTATCGCGCACATAATTTCGACGATCGAACGAATTGACCTATTTCAATTTCTGATCGAATTAATTGAAGATACATTGTTTTGTTTTGTTTTTTTTTTTTCATTTTTTTTTCAAGATATACACTTTACTTTCACGCCCTCAAAAAAGTTTTTTAAATAATGTACCCGCTAAAAAATCCCCCTAAAGAATACCTCTAAATAAATTTACCCCCTAAAAAAACCCCTTCACATTTTGTTTTCCCCTAAATTTGGGGGCAAAACCCCCAAGTTGGCATCCTGTACGATGACGTAGGATTTTCGAAAAATATCAAAATCTGACAAAATGGCGTGGTTATGAAAAAACAGTCTGTTTTCTTGCCTATAAAATGGTCGTTTTTTTTTCAATGCCAAATCGTCAATGTCCATCCAATCAAAAATATCCTACGTCATTGTAGAGTAAATATATTCAAGAGTACTCAGTTCAAATTTCAAGACAATCGGATAATTGCTCTTCGAGTTACAATGTCAGCAAATTTGAAAAATCTCATTTCGAGAAAAACGCGTTTAAAGATTCAACTATCGATTTTTGCAAGATAAAATGACATTGATGTAAATGGTATAAATGATAATGATAATGATATTCTTGAAAGTATAAACTGTCGAAAAAGGCAACAAAAAATCGATTTTTTGAAAGTGTCACACTGGTACAGCCCCTTCAAAAGTGTAAATCGCTTGAAAAGTATATTTTAAAAGTCGATTTCAATTACGGCACTGAAAACCCACTGCAATTATCGTTTGTTGTTTATTTCACTGCATTTTGACATAATATTACCAAACACGTATACGTTCACGAAGCGTGCAGGATATGTATCAACGCGCTGAGTTTTTTCTCGTGGCTTTTCACATATTTTCGACTCAAACGTGGTAAGAAATTTCAAACGGTGTTCATCGGGGAACAGTGCAGAATCCAATCTTATATCAATGAGGGGTCCCTATGTGCGCTGCATCTAACAAATCCCCTTAGATGCGTGTCCATCTTGGGACACGTTCCAACAAACCTCCAAAGATGCATCTTCCCCAACA
>OX101790.1:20933348-20965848 GCA_944452715.1 Ophion slaviceki | reverse complement strand
TGAATGAATATCTTCACAGATGGTTGGAAGATTTTCGTAGGCAAAATCTGACGAAAGAAATGAAAGGAATTCCGAAATACTAGTTTCCATTGCATTCCAACGATGCAAGTTTCCACCTCATCTGAATCAATACAATGGAGTACTTGGACCCATGATCCCTGAAGTCTCAGAATTCACTTTCACTAGAAAAAATTGGCCACTTCGTAATTTTCGACATTTTCTCACCGGATGAACGCTCATTCGAGAAACTCGAATTGTACTGCATTGAAAGCTTTTTCTCCTCTGCTCCTGGATACGACGTTTCCGAATGGCCCGAGGGCTAGAAAAAATCATCGACTCAGAAGACGTACAAACCAAGAATAGTGTAAAAATGATCGGAAAATCGTTAGGGTATTTGCAATGAATTCACTCAGAAAAAGATTCATTAAGGACAAAGAAGTTTGTCTCCGGGCGAATAAGTTTTCTTATTCGTATGTCGGCCTACTACGATTTTATTAACAGCGAACATTTTAAAAATTAATGTTTATGTTTAAGATTTACTAAGATTTTTTCTTATCATCTAATAGGATAGATGAGTTAGAAAAAATAGGTGTTTTATATCCGACAAATAGAGTTTTTCTTAACATCTAATAGGATTCTTCATAATCCCCCAGCTCGTTTTTTTGCGGAATTGTGTCATTTCGTCGTCGTTATTTTCTCACCCGAACGTTTTTTTCTCACTTTATATTCTTACTTACGCTTAAATCATTCTTCACTTTCGAGTTTCTCACTTCCGAAACGCAACACTGAAACTTGTGCCAAAAGCATTGGCATAGCAAGAAGCTACATAGTAAGCGTATGCGTGAGCTGCATCTGACGAGCGGCCTGCGGTCGGGCCCGTCGCGTTGAACGGCAAAGTGCGCATGCGCGTATTAGTATCATACGTGCCCGTTCGTTGGGACTCATCGTTTTGAAACGAACAAGTGCGCATGCGCATAATGATGCGCAGCGCGCAACTGCGCAACGAAACGAATCATTCCTTTTGCGCATGACTCACTTCATTGCGCAGTTGCGCGTTGCGCATCATCATGCGCATGCGCACTTGTTCGTACCAAAATGACGAGACCCAACCAAAACGACAATAGTCGATAAATAATAGGTTTTCATTATTCGAAAGTAGTATCCATTTGATTTGAGGAAATATTTATTCTCATTTTCTATTTTAAATATGGCTTTTAATTGATGTGAAAAATCGGCACGTAAAAAAAAACATATTTCGTGACGCCGAATAAATGCTGTAGTTAGAATTACATAAAAAGTAACTCCATACGAGTAAGCATTTATTAATTTCTAATAAATCATGTTCTAATGTGCCAATTTGTTAGAACATAATGAATCTTTTTTCTGAGTGTTCTCGATGGCTTGACAATGGTCGAGAAAGTCATGTTGGTCGCCGCTGGATTGATACATCGATCATTTATTTAAGATACATTTTTTCCACTTCCATTTCGCGATATGGGCATTGCTGTTGTACAGGAAATTGGTTGCGTTGTTCTTCGCCCGGTCCCTTGGGCCCTAGATACAGGTAGATACTCTATAGCTGATTTCACATGAAATGTTCCAAATATAAAGCACCTTTGCGCTCTCTCTCTCTCTCTCTCTCTCTCTCTCTCTTTCTCTCCCTCTCTATCTTTGTATCGCAAACCGTTATATTTGGGCAGAATCGAAGAGAGCGGATGGACGAATTTCCTGCCTAGTCCTCAAATATGCTGAAGCGAAATCAGAATCGCGGAGATGACGGGGCGATGCATGCGTATAGGGATGGAGAGAGAGAGAGAGAGAGAGAGAGAGAGGGAGAGGCCGAGAGAGAAAGAGAGAGAGAGAGAGAGAGAGAGAGAGAGAGAGAGAGAGAGAGAGAAGTAAAGGGAACGATTGATACATACGTACATAGAGTGATCTGTATACGGATAACTCCCCCGCTCCTCCCTCTAAACGGCGCGCCTTTCAAACATTTATTATAAGCTTTAGCCCCGGACGGAGGCATTATTTTTCGGAATATCCAGGAGTCGCGAGTACCTATACCTCTCTTCCCAGCTCTTGCATCCATCTACCGTCGCGCACATACACCCACGTATAAACATATACGTGTACACGAAAAAATGCAAGCCTCATCCTTCCGCGTATACTCCACATCCACCTGCCGAACCGCGAGACCGTTCCGATCGTTTCTCTCCATCGATTACTGACAAAAGGCCCTAACCGATCCAACTTTTGCACACCGGGGCCTCCTCTCCTTCGCGACCTTTTGCTTTGTCAGGAGTTGGAATATGTGTCTCCGTCCCTCAATTCTTTTTACTTCTATATATACATATACATACACACACACAGTGTGTGTATATATATATATATATATATATATATATATATATATATATATATATATATATATATAACTACCTCGTTGGGGCTTCATCGAATCCTCATCGTTCTCGAGAGGCAACGATAGATATAAGTCTATATTTCTATAGTCATATATGTATGTGCTGTATACGTATATATCAGGCACGGAGATAGATATTTAGACGAGAGCTTTTTGCTACCTGGACTCTAGACGAGAGCCGTTCGACTGGACACTCCCAATTCTACTGCCATTTTTTTATCTTCGCTTTTTTTTCGTAATGGAAGCCCAAGCCCTCTCGATGGATTCGGCTCTCATCGCACTTCTCTCTCTCTCTCTCTCTCTCTCTCTCTCTCTCTCTCTCTCTCTCTCTCTCTCTCTCTCTCCTCTCGTTCTTTCGATCTCTGCGAACATATACGGCGAGGGAGGTATATATAAATTCGCCTATATTTATCAGCAGGTAGCAGATACCGTATTCTATAGCTCGCGATATAATCGTCGTGTACAGTGGACATTGTTACGTATGGGTGTGGGTGTGTGGGTGTGTGTGTGTGCGTAAAGAGACTCCGTACTTTGATAACGTTCAAGGGTCAGCGCGACGTGGAAACCTTCGCGACCTCACCCTCCCTCGAACTTTGCCGCCCTCAGCGCTACGGAATATTTTTCGCCTCGCACACGAGGGACTCGTGGACGGTGTGCAATTGCGAGAAACGAGCCGGAGACAGCGAGACCGGCATAAAAGGGAACAAAAATAAATAAGGGTGCTTCTGGGCGAGAAGGGTGGCGGGGGGGGCTTCTCGTTTTTACGATTGATATTGATGCGCATATACATAAGGTCTGTTGAATAAATTAGCGAGTGAGGGTAACGCAGGGAGAGAGAGAGAATGGCGAACTTAGTTGGAGGCACTCGTTGGAGCTCTCGTTGCCTGTAGAAATCGTTTTGTACGCGTGCAGATATTCGGTGTATAAATAACCGAATCGTTTCGATTTTTACCGAGGCGCAGGACCTCTCAAAGTTCTTGGGCTCGGAAAATAACGAGGGAGGAATAAAAGAATCGCGGCGGGGGTGAAATAGGGGATGGGGGTTGATGGCTCGTCTAACGATTTAAACGATAATATGTTATCGATATGCTCCTGTAACCGAACTCCCTTTCCATATCCACTTATCCTTTGCTTCGTCGTAGTATCAATAAATCTCGTAGACAGGCTAACGAACGACATTTTCAACATACGTATATACGTGTAGAATACTACCAAGCTGAGGGAAAAGCGACGAACCGATCGCTACAACTGCATTGGCCTACGCTCTTCTTTCACCTTGGTATGTATGCATGCAAAGTCCGCAGGTTGAAAGAAAAGAAAGGAAAATGAAAAAAATAAAATAAAAAACTTCCCCATGTAGGGATAGATAGGCAGTTTTGCAACGTTATAGCTTTAGTTGCTATTCTATGGAAAGTACAGCCGACTGTCTCGTCCAAACTGAAACGTCGACTTCGGGGCTTTTAATTCACCGATCAAAGGCTCTCGTTACGATCGTGATGCAGTTGCACGTTTTCCATCGAACCTTTCTCGTCCCTTGAACCCCAGGCTCCTTTCCCGCGCTCCTTCTGCCTCTCTCTCTCTCTCTCTCTCTCTCTCTCTCTCTCTCTCTCTCTCTCTCTCTCTCTCTCTTGGATATACGAACCCGAGTACTCGATTCAACGTTCAAATTACTTTTTCAATTCCATATATCCAACGTACATCGGGGCTACAATCATCTCCCATTTTAGTCGCGGTTTCATCCCCGCGCAAAACGACATCGAATTGTGTTTAGAGAAATCGCCTCGACTGTGGAGGGCGCTGATGGCGTCGAAGTTTGCATCGTTGAGATGCAACGATTTTCCTTCATTTTTCGTGCATTTATTTGGATCATTGTTGAATGATTTTTTTGAAAATTGAGGTAAATCGATAATACGAATACGCAAAAACGTTGCAGTGTTTGTCACGGCTTAAGGCCTTAGGCCACAGTAACGGGTATGAAATCATGTGCGAATTGAACAATTTTTTTCGTATGAAAAAGTGACTCGTGAAATTAATTTCATATCTATTCAGTATGAATATCAAGATGTTAGAAAAAATATATTTCTTTTTCGATGTCCAACATGGCCGACTACTAATATTTTCTTTTATCGTTTTTTTAGGCGCTCCGCGGCGTGACGTTTAGCATCCACAATTTTTTAACCTAAAACAAAAAATGAAAATTCTCGTTGATCTATATTAGAATACCTAATACATACGGAATTAAAAGAATATTGTTTTATTCAAAAGTTGTGGGTATTTGAACTTAAGAAATGAATTTTTAGTGAAACATTTCGTTATAACTGCTCATGAAATGAAAAGTTTTCGATTAATCAGAAATTCCGTACGTACTTCTCTGCGGAATGCAATTAGGAAGATAACCTTTAAATTTGAAGTAAATCGAGGGAAAATTGTTGAAGTTATTTGTCACGCCAATTGGAAAAAAGCTGTTTCGAGAAGTTTCGAGTAGTCGGCCATTTTGTACATCGAAAAAAAAATTCTAACAGCTTGATATTCATACGAAATGTGTAATTAATTTTATGAGTGAATCACTTTTTCATACGAAAAAAAATTGTCAGATTCGCACATGATTTTCAACCCGTTACTGTGGCCTAAGGCCTTAAAAAGGCCAAAAAATTGAGGGTTTGGGGAGAATCCATTTTCTTTCCGTAACAACGATGCAAACTTCGTCATAAGGGCTGACGTAGAGGAAGAAAGCGACTGAAGGATTTTTAATGTTCAGGAGTCTTCGTACGAATGCTGATGGCTCGTTTTTGGGGTTCCATACCCAAAGGGCAAAAAATTGGAAGCCTATTAAAGGGGTCTTCTCACTTTAGACGCTAAGAAAGGCTATTATCATGCATTTTTTGATAGGTTTATATTATAGATATTGACATAAAAGTTGTTACACTTAATAAATACACTTTCGAAATACATGTACAAAAATTATTTATTTATTCAAGTCACTATTTATAGACGAAGATGGTTGTTAAAAAAATGTCCCAAAAAAATTGTAGGTTTGCTCTGTTGATGAAATCTCGAAGATGTATCATCCGAAACAAAAAAAATCAAACGGTTTTAGACTCCGTACGTTAATGGCAATAGCGCATAGCTTATGATTTTTTATATATGCAAGAATAACAAAATGGCGGACATTTTTCGAAAAAAAAACAAAAAAAACGTTTTTCTCACCGTTTTTGGCAACAAAAAATATAGTAAATATAAAAAAAAATGTTTAATCCTTGATATGCGCTATAACTGTAGTTGTAAATAATATGTGGTTAAAATTTCACAAGGGTCGGTTCAGTAGTTGCGAAGATTTTATCAACAAGCCGTCGAAAAACGTTGTTTCGAGAAAAACGCGTTCAAAGTTTGTTTGGGTTACATAAATACATAAAAAAATTTAATGTATTTTAAAAGTGTATTTATTAAATGTAACAACTTTTATATCAATATCTATGACATAAACCTATCAAAAAATTTCATGAAAATAGCCTTTTTTAGCGTCTAAAGTGAGAAGACCCCTTAATGTTACTCTGTTGTCTGTCCGTTCGTATGTCACGGGTCTCTAGCTCGTTAACGAAATGAGTTACAGACCTGAAATTTGGATACTTTGTGTGGAATGTGGGCCCATAACCGAATGTTGAATTAGAAATTCAATGAAATTATTTTTCGTGCGGGTCCCATACATGAAAAAGGAGCAGACATTTGCTGTTCTTACCCTGGCATGTGGGGTGTCATTGTATAAAGCTCACTGAGTAGAATACGAAGATATTTTTTTTCTTCTTTATCTCAAAAAATAAAGAAACGGCGGGCCGTCAAAGTTGTCAGTTTTGGACAATTTTTGTTACGGGATCTACCTCAAAAACTAAACTCACTAGGAATTTGGAATTTCTGTATATTATGGAACATATACTGCATTCAAACGACAAATACTGAAAACGCCGATTCATAATGTAGTATATAGAATAATTTGGTGTGTACCATAATACAATAAATTTATAAAGAAATATATAAAATTATTGCTATTTAAAGATATCAAATGACTTATTTTCGGAATCCGTGCCAGCCAAGAACGAGAGATTGACGTCACGGAAGAAACGAGATTGCAAATTTTGAAAAAGACTGTAGATCGTATATTTCATTTAAGGCGTTACCCCCACTTGTAGCGCAAAAAAGGCCTTTTTCATGAATTTTTTTAAAGAAAACTACAAAACTTTTTTAATCGATCAATATACCATCTTAAAGAACACATCTTGAAGAACTTTCAGTAATTTTTTTATTGAAATATATTACATTGTTTAGTGGCAAATGGCCGTCAATGAAATAATGTTTTTGTATACACGGTTTGCGGTGACCAACATTGCGGCGAAGTGGATCATCTGAAAAAAAATGCGGATGGATTTAGTCAAATATAAGTATAAACTAGTCTTTAATCGAAGGATTTTAAAAAATATTCATTTTTCACAAAATGGCGGACAGTCAAAGTTAATGGTTCGATTTTAACGAAAAAAAACGGCCGTTTTTTGGCTATAAAACGGCCATTTTGTTTCGAAAAAAAAATCGAACGATTAAAGACTACATTTTTATGTATTAAATAAGCCTGCAAAATTTCAAGAAGATCGGTTCATTAGTGTTCGAGTAATCTTGGTCACCGACTTCAGAAATGCCATTTTGAGAAAAACGCGTTTAAAGTTTCAATTTCAGTTTACACGAAGAAAATATTTGTTTTTGTAAACTTACATAGACCCATCTATTCCGGGCCCATACAGAAGTATGGGCCCCGATACTTATACTTCAAAAAAATGCAATAAAAAAAATCGATTTTTTCAAAATCGCAAGTGGGGGTAACCCCTTAATTTTCTTCGCCTTCTCTTTTACTGCGAAAAATGTGACAATATTGGCAATTGGCTGATACCGACTCCAAAAATAAGTCATTTGGTATTGTAAATATTTAAATAACAATAATTTTATATATTTTTTTTCATTATCAGCTCACAGCAGGAGTATGCAAAGATTTCTTTAGCTATCGTCACCCCATATGGTTTCAGTTTGGTACTACCTAATAACTAAGACCGAAGCAAGCATTGCCTAATTCAATATCTAGTTAAAAAAAAGTTAATCGGTCATATGTACGGAACCCTAATTGAGCGAGGCCCGACTCGCACTTGGTCGAGCGTTTTTTTATTTGCCCTTTTATCATTGCAAGTAATAATTCCGTTCGTCTTATGCAAACGTGGAATACATCAGTGCGGAGTGACTAAACCAGGAAATTCATTTCCGAACGTCGATAGCGAATTTGTCTGATCCGTGATAATCAAAAGTTGTCGCTCGTGAGAATCCCCAATGAGGATACGATTGATTATTTTTGCAAGCCTCGTTTTAATCAAACGAGGGGAAAACCTCAACCTTGAAAACTCTAATCAAACCTGGCAAACATATTTATCGAGGGGAAAATCTTAACCTTAAAAACTTTAGTCAAACCTGGGAAACATTTTTATCGACGATCATTCATTTTTGCTCCACTTTTCAATTCTATCGCTTATCGTTCATTTTCTTCGCACACGAAGCAAACAAACCCAAACCAAACCCAAACACCATACCTTACACGAGAAACTCCTGAAATACACAAACTTATTGCATAATTCATTTTTATTTCCCACCCTGCGATCGTTACTTTGCTAAATTCTTTATTTTTCTCATGATGCCTGTATTTTCTGACAAAAAATTATTGTCACGCCCTCCGATGAAAGAGAGCCGGAAAACGAGTTGCGGAATTGAAAAATCACATTCGAAGAACGTTCGCAACGAATAATCGAACTTACTCGTTCCGGAAGATCCGCCCAAAAAATGACAGTTCACCGCGGAACGACGTCAAAAGTTTTCAATTAACTTTATCGACGTTTGGTATCAAAAGCGAAGCACCTAAAAAAAAAACGAAGAGGCGTTCGCAAAAAAAAATAAACGCTTTGTCTTTCGAACGAAAGATTTAACCCAAACACACGTAGCCTTAGCGACGATTTATTCCCATTGTTACCGGGAGGGTCAAAACGTTTCAGGTCAATCCGGTGAAATTTCAGAGCGGTTATCGATCGATCGGGACACGCCGAGATTCATCGACGCATTCGATCTTTGATCCATCGATGCACTCTCGTCGCCGCATTCCACCACCAGAAATATTATTAATCTTCTTCTTTTCAGAAACTACGAGAAAAAATGGACAGAAGTGATATATATATATATATACACACACACACACACATGTATATATATATATATATATATATATATATATATATATATATATATATATATATATATATATATATATACACACACATACATACATACGTATATATATAAAAAAATGCCCTCGAGTACACTTTACCGGCAAATTACAACAGTCATTGTGTGCCCCTTTGCCGTTTATAATTAAAACGTCACGCATCCCTGGTGAAGTTCAATGCGAGTTTTGCGGTTTCTCCTTCTCATCGTTCTCCTCTTCGTTGTCGTTGTCGTCGTCGTCGTCGTCGTTTTCATTATCGATATACCCTCACGTATATAACACGATGCTCGGGAATCTCTCTCTCACATAAATACACACATATATGTCTATATATATGTGTATATATATATATATATATATATATATATATATATATATATATATATATATATATATATATATATATATATATATATATATACATATATACATATTAATAAATACATACATGCACATACATGATGCTTCGCGAGACCGGCGTGTGTCGTTATCGTTTGGAATTTCGCGATAAAATATACGCGCACTACTCGACTATCGCGCCCTCATCACTAATTAAACGATACGCCTCGATACGCACCCGACATTAATAATTTTCTTTGAATTTTTTTTCGATTTTCCCTCTCTCTCTCTTTCTTTTTTCTTTGTATTTTTTTTCATTTTTCTTTTATATTTTTTTTATCGTCGCGCCACCTTTGCCTCTTCGAGGGTGCGCATTGATCGTGTCAATTCAAGCATGGCACTATCAATCCTCACAATTGTCCTGGATCGAGGGTGTTACTCGCGGCTGATTAAAAAATATTCCCGCGCGGCCGGGACCAGACTCGATCGCAACACTTTTTCTTCACCACGTGCCAATTTTGCCCACGATTAAGAGGAGGGTGGCCGCGTGCGAAGGGATTTTTGTCAGACGAGGGATTTTTTTATTAATGATGCGTTTGCATCGCTTAAAGGAATTTTGGGAAATAAACGAAGAAATAGCATTGAAAAGTTTTTTTTTCGTTTACAACAAATTTCCTTTGGTGGACTGGCGCTACGAAAATCGCGCGAGTATTTTTAAGGTCCGTATTCAGCGATGTTGAAGTCTGCGAAATACGGTTTGTGAAAAAGAAACGCATATTTTTTAACGCAAAGGTACATGTATTGAGAGCCATTAAAAGAATCATTAAAAAATACAGAAACACAACAAAAGCATGGCCGCCGTCAGACGATGACATTTTTTCGCGACGTTTGGCGGTGGACACTCTCCAGTTCAAACGCTCCATTCGAAGTCTAAAAACCAAATAGGTTATTCAAGTTAATAATAAATACGGGTCGTTGACGATCGTCGATTTTTAAATTCATTTTTTAAAATAACGTGGCGACGAATTGAAATTCGAGCATACAAAATCTATGAAAAAAGTCGTAATTTTTACGCAACTGTTAAAGGATGAAGATTGATTTTTTAAAAATGAGATCGTCAACGACCTTTAAATGTTTCTTATCTTATCTCCTATAAATTTGAAAACAATCCATCAAGTGGTTCTCGAGATATCATGTCCACCGACTTTGAAAACAGTGTTTCGAGAAAAGCGCGTTTAAAGTTTGAAGTTTGGAGCTGCTACCGCTCGTCCGACCGATTGTCGAAGTTGTATCTCATTGAATTTCAGGAATATTCCCAAGTAATTTTCAGGGAATAATATCGAATAAAAATATTTGTGGAAAATGCAATTTTTTTGACTCACCTGGGTAGATGTAGCTCATTAAAAGAATTCTCGTTGCATTCGGACGATGCCAACTTCAATCCCATTTTTATCAGCCCTCATCATCTGCCGAATAAGACGAGGGTAAGGAGCCATTTCGATGTATTTTCAGGTTGCACGTGCGTGTCATAACATTGAAAAATTTTCGCAATAATTTTGAATAATTTTTTTAATAATTTTGAATTATTTTTTCAATAATCTTGTATAATCTTTTCAATAATCTTGAATAATATTTTCAATGATTTTGAATAATTTTTTCAATAATTTTGAATATTTTTCCCAATAATTTTGAATATTTTTTCGAATAATTTCGAATAATTCATTTCAACAATTTTTCAAATACAAAGGCGTAAAGTAAGGAATTTGATGCTATTGCGCATTAGCCCCATAATCGAGACCGACACAGTGGTCTCGCGGTTTGGACCGCCGCAAAACACCCGAAATTTCCTCATACCCCCCCCCCCCCCCCCCCACTATACGTACATATGTATATGTAAGGGCATAAATGTATTTTTCGTTTCGAATTTAGAGTGGACTCTATTACGTAGTTGGCAACGAGGGTAAGAGAGCGACGCTTGTTCGTTAGGGATTCTGTAAAGTGCTCTCGAGAGACGATAAAAAAAGCAAAAAAAAATAATGCAGAATTCCGACGAATTGAGAAATGACGAGGAAAGCAGTGTAATCGAGAGCGTAATAGAGAAGAAAAAATAAAGCATACGCGAACGATGCAAAGAGTATTCCTCCGGAGCAGTGAAAGATTCGAGTGAAAAAGCAAGGGGGCAAAAAAAAACATGATGAAAGAACAAACGGTGACCAACCTGTCGTTTCCGAAGGCCGCCCGTTAATATTTGAACATCCCAATGTGTTTTGCATTGCAGACTGCCAGATGCGCAATGTTAACGTGAGATCAGTCAACTCTAAAAGAAGGAAAACACCCTCCTCTTCCTGCTTGTGAGTCTCTCAGTTTCGGTGTTCGTAATAATTCCATTAATACCTTGTTACTCTAATACCAATTATGACATTGTTATTTATTTTTCTTCATTGAATCTTAATTTATTCATTATTCGTAATTGAAAATTCGACGATATGACATGTGTCGATATGCATATGTTGTATTATTTATATATTTATACCATATATATGTGTCCACACAAACACCATATATATATTATATATAAAACGAATATTTTGGATACCTCAATACTTTGTATAATTGCCGATTAACTTGTTGCCTCGTCATACCAATGCTGCTTGACAACCGATCAACGCCACAAATATATATATATATATTCACATTTTTTTATATATATTTATCAGTGTTCGCCGTTACGGTTCCGTTTATTCGTTGGACTCTTGAATTATCGTATCATTATACGTATATCGATTGATGATTTTATTGGAAATTGTTCTTTTTCTTCTTCGTTTGTTTTTTTTTCTTTTTTTTTCATCAGCAAAGATGGATGGATAGAATCGTGCACCACACAATCTTTTTTCCCCTATATTCATTCACACGCTCATCTATGTACACATACGATATACGAATCGCGATACGTATATTTTGAAATTCCCGAAAAAAATGTTCACCTCACACGTCGATGTATCTTTTCATACGATACGACAATGACAATTTTACGAGGCTGAGTCGAAGCTTGCGTTTCAATTTCGCTTATCGTCATCGCCAGGCACTTGACTACGTCAAATATTTGCGGCGAGCTTTTTTTTCCGCAAGACTCACCACTTTCTCTACGGATGCCTACGAGCTTCTCTCCTTAATTGTCATACGAAACATTTTTCGCAATGAAAAGACACATCGCGGTCCGTTTTTGCGCTCGCGAAGCAGCCATCTCCGATTATTCGATCGGCATAATTCGAAGAAAAATCGATTTCGCGATCGAGAGGGAGTCCGAGGCAAAATTGTATATGAATTTCTGTGCCGCCAGGACGATTCGTGCCGAGCGATTATTGGCGCGGAAACGGATCGGCGGATAAAATCAGCTAGTAGAGAAAAAAAAGTGAAAAAAAGTATCGAAAGTAATATACAGGGTGTCCCAGAAATGACGGTAGTCCCTGAAATGGGGGGTTGGGGGTGAAATTCTGAGTCGATTGATATAAGCATGTATGTGTCTCAGATCAACCCCTGAATTATTATGAATTTTTAAAGGCGGGCCAATCAGGTGCGCCCGATGAGCCGGCGTGCGTCGGTGAGCGATACGCGCGTGTGCCGGCACACCCGGCCCACCTGATTGGCCTGCCTTTAAAAATTGATAAAAATTCAGCGGTTGATCTGAGACCCATGCATGCTTATATCAATCGATTCAGAATTTCACCCCCAATCCCCCATTTGATGAACTACCGTCAGTTCCGGGACATCCTGTATACGCATTACCCGGCTCTTTCCTCCTCACTTTTTCCTCGTCCTTGTTACTCGTCGAGTGCACAGAAAAAAAACACACATCGATCGCCGATCACGCGTATTGTCCGTAGTAATTTGTAAATGGTATTTTTTAAATGTCCACCGTAACGTAGCTTTTCGAGAAAGTAACTTTTGCCAATGACGTCGAGGCTATCGATAACGCGCTCGCAGGCTGAACGATCAGGCGTACGCTGATCGACCAGTTTTCGACGCGAATCGATAAAATCGCATTCAGTCGGGGTATAGAACGAGGAGGCCGCGGTCGGCTCGTGCCCTCAGAGTTCTCGATGTCCTACGAGCGCAGGCCTCGCTCGCGGGACATCGCGACTCGGCACGTTGCCCACCTTTGGTCCACCTCGTCCGTACCCGATCTCTTCTTCTGTTCTATCTTAATTCACGTTGGCAATGAGAAAAACAAAAACAAAACTGAAAAAAAAAACAAAAACAAAACTGAAAAAAAAAACAAAAATGAAAAAAAAACAACAAAAACAAAACTGAAAAAAAAAACAAAAAACATGCTCGATGCGCGCAATCGGCGATCGCGCACTTCCGCTATTGAAAATCGTATCAGAAAAGTCAGCCGACATTTGGATCCGTTCGTAGATGTTAATCGCGTACAACGGACGATATGAGCTTTGGTTATTTTTATTTTTATTTTTTTTTTCAATTGCTTTTCGATTTATCGCCTCTTGGTACCACTTGTCACGTGATGATTGTGAAAAGCTCGAGCAGAGTCCGAGCTATGAACGCCGCGTGTTAATAATTACCAAAATAGCGCGACCGATCGAGATGAAGTACGGTTGAATGATAATCGCAGGATGGGAGAGCCCGGTGACCTCCTTGAGTGGCACATCCGGCCGAATTAACCGCGCAAATTGACAAGTTTTGAGAGACATCAAGGTCCTGTCACATAAATCCAGTCACGTCAATTCAATAAGCTAATGAATTACGCGATTTTACATGTCGGGATGACCTAATTCGCTTCGTATCGTCTTCTCGCGAATCAATTAGGTTTTCTTTTGATTAATTAAAGGTAGAGGTGGCTATGGCTCCTCGTCTCGTCGACGGATCCAATTTTCACGCGATTTTTCGGCAGCTACGCGTGCGAACGAAAAACACAAATCCTCGTCACGTAAATTCCCAAACAAAGAGATGCACTTTTCAATTACGTATTTTCAATTTCGTTGGTTTTTCTTTCTTTTCAATTAAATTTGTCGAAGTAAAAAAAAAACGAATGAAGTAAAAATGAATATTTTCTTTTTTAAACGAACACGAAATCACATACACGATATATGAGATCCCATGCACGCTCGCTGTACCTTGTATGAGTCGTACAAATACCATTGATAGCCTCTATTTTATATCTCGCATAAAACAAGTAATTTGTTGCTGCTAATGCTGCTGCTGATGCTGCTTATTTATATGCGTAAGCTTTTAGATTAACGAGGGAGAGAGAGAGAGAGAGAGAAAGCGAGAGAGAGTGAGAGAGAAAGAAAGAGAGTGAGAGGGTAACGAGGAGAAAAAGATAATAACAATCCAAAAAATTAAATACAAATAAAAATTGAATGAAATAAAATTGCAGACAAAAAAAAACGTTCGGAGGCATTTTATTGAGAAGCCGATATTTCGCGGCATTTCCGGTTATACAGCTCACTCCGCATCGTCTTACTACCACGAGTAGAAACACTCTAAATTCGAAATAATTATTTTTCGCCAAAAGAAAGAGAGAAGAAGAAACAAGAAAAAAAACCCTCGTCACAAGGCGATACGGTTTGATAATTTGATTTGAGCAACAAGACAATACAAGCAACGCTAGTGCTTTCCATCAATTCGCACAAGTTCGCCAAACGTCGATTGTATTCTAAACTCTCTCCAGACGATTCCACTCATGGCGTTGTCCAAAAAACCTAACGCAAAAACGGTGGTGAAAAAGATTGTATCGTATTTTCGAAGCATGAGAAACGTTCATGATGTTGAAGTTTGCATCGTTGAAACGCGACGAAAGTTAATTTTTCTTCCATTGCTCCCCTTTTGTCTTCCTCATCCTCTCAAGAGATCCACGATCTCAATCTATATGAAATTACAGATTGTATTAAAAATGAATAAATAAAAAATAATTAAAAAGAACTTTCGCTGCTTCCTAACGATGCAAACGTCGTAAATGTTCTATACGTCCTGGGTGGAAAATTTTCGGCAAATCGAAGATTTATCGAATGTTGAGAATACAAACGACTGTTGGGAAGCCATCGAGACAGAGGCTCGCTCGATTCTCACGAGTTCATAGCCGACCTTTCATACCGCCATTTTTATTTTAAAGAGAAATCAACGTCAGGAGGAAACAAGATTGACGTAAATGACTTGAATTACGAGAGGCAAGAGAGAGAGAGAGAGAGAGAAAGAGAAAAAAAAAGAAGTAGTAAAATAAAACGGAACTGTAAGGGGTCAGCGTCCTGGATGGGGCGAGCTCTGAAGAGTATTCACGATTAACCCTGGAAGCCCTACTGGACACTCGCAGCACACGCATGATGTTTTTTCGTCCACCCCCGATGACTCAACCGATGGTCATATGGGATATTCCACGCCATTTCAGCTAGCCTGTGACCCCGATCATTTTCGGTTTTCCTGATTTTTTTTCCTTAAATTGTACCCCATGAAGAGAATATCCATACCAATTTTTAGATTTTTATCTCTTCTCTTTTAGAAGTTACAATTTTCAATAAAATGTCGATTTCAGAAGATTTGAGAACGTTTAAACCCTGATAACTCCTGAGCTAATTGAGATATCGACAAATGGCCCTAAACAATTTTTTTATTTTGAAGCATACTTTCGTTAGGAAATATGAAAAAAATGAACAATTATCAATGTCAACGTTTTTTTTTTAATTCTAAAGTGAAAACAATTTTTTTAAAGATGATTGACTTTTTTTTATTTTATCAAAAAATTCTCTCAAATAGAGTGACCCATTCTATGATTTTTAAGACTCGTCTCATCGTGGGCCTATTTTTCCTTCTATTTTTTTTTCGAATTAATCATATTTTTTTAAACGATTTTAATCATTTTAATGTCCAATAATGCTATTAATGATTTTGGGGTTTCCAATTCGGCTTCGACAAGCCTGAAACGGTTTATTTTTCATTTGTACTGAATTTAACAACAAAAAGTTGTTTTTGTTCAACGAACAAAAATTTCGAATAAATTTTTTTTCGTTAAATTCAGCACAAATAAAAAATAAACCGTTTCAGGCCTGTCGAAGCCGAATTGGAAATCACGAAATCATTAATAGCATTATTGGACATTGAAATGATAAAAATATGATTAATAGGCTAGCTGAAATGGTGTGGAATATCCCATATATATACACACACATGTATATATATATATATATATATGGATGTATATATCTATACATATACATATATATGTCGTATACGTACGGGTCGCAAAAACTCTTCACTTCCGGTTTGCTCGCGGTGCCCGTTCTCACTTTACGGACTTCCGTGGTCGTGATGTAACCACGACTTCCACCACATTAAATTGTGCAGCATACGTGTGTGCTGGCTACTTGCGAGAAATGGGCATCGTTCGAACAGCAAAAAAAACTCTCAAGACACCTTGACAATTTAATTGTGAGCGTTAAGAAAAAAGGAGCATTCCAGGGCAATTTTTTGTTATTTTATACTTCTCATTCGTATTTTATCATCGACGATAATTATACGTATTTGATTCGTCGAGGTGTCCCTTCGAGAGGCTGTTCGATCGAACGACGTCCATACGGCTACAGGGTTAATCCACTTGAGCGAAAGATCGTGGACGAACGATCGATTCTTACAATTAATTTGTTTTTATTCGATTTTTTTTATCACAGATCCCAGAGGCTTTTCTTACCGCAAGAGTTAACGGCAATATTTATACAACGTTGCGGAGAGTGATCGAAAAGCTTTTTCTCGTTTTTTGTACATTCTTGCGAAGCACCGAGCTGTCAGAAGATCATGACGTGGAAGTTTGTATTTTGGGATGCGGCGATTTTCTTCTTCCTTAATTTTTTTATTTCCTTCTTTATCCAAAATCTTCATTCCGTCATTTGAGGTCGTACGTCTCTGAGAAGAATACGTGAAAATGTTTGAATCATTGTCACAGCCGATATCGGCCGAAAAAAAACCTTAATTAAAGAGAATTAATTTTCGTTGCATTCCAATGATGCCAACTTCAACATAAAATATCGAGAATCTTGGTTAACCCGACGTTGACACATTGGGTCATTTTGACTCGGACGAATTTTAATTAAAACGCTCACTTTTCCAAAATCGAAAGTTTTCAATAATTTTTTACAACAATCAAATTTGCTATTTTCCGGATTTCAATAATGCAAATATATTAAGAAACGCTTGAAGTGCATCCCAGATTTTTTTCAATATAAACCGACGGAAGGGTTGTCAATGGCAGGGGGATGAAGTACCATCCGGGTCAAATTGACCCAGTGTGTCAAAATCGTGGCCAAAGATAAGTGTGTCAACGAAGGGTTAAAGTATCCCAGTTGCTTCTGGAAGACTCGACTACTTTTACGGTGACAGCCGCACCGTCGATGTATTTCAAGACACCTTGGACGTCAAAAAAAAATAGAGCCGATTGAAAAATTCATCCGGCAGTCGAGAGCAAACGCCAATGACATTTCCGTATGGAAATCGAGTTTTTGTTGATTTGACTCGTTAGTAGTCAAGAAAAGTAGGTCTAGAAACCGATCCACTATTCAGTGGTGAACAATCCTATGAAAATTGGCATATCGATTATTATTTTATCGTTTGATGTTAAATTGGTATTACGAATCGGCAGACTTTATTTCAATGGAACTCTAGAGCTCATTTTCGAGTGTGATGTTCCGGCCAATCGGACGTCATTATAACTCCTTTTCAACACCGAAATTAATGGA
Source organism: Ophion slaviceki (assembly GCA_944452715.1). Classification (NCBI taxonomy): domain Eukaryota; kingdom Metazoa; phylum Arthropoda; class Insecta; order Hymenoptera; family Ichneumonidae; genus Ophion; species Ophion slaviceki. The sequence continues at coordinate 20,948,048 of OX101790.1, read as the reverse complement.
GAGACACACAGGAAAAGAGAGAGAGAGACTAAACGTAAAAAAGAGATACAGGAAGGTCCGGTAAAAGAGACGAAAACCCCAATAAAGTGTTACCTCTCAACTCGACCCAACCCTAAGAAATAGGGGTTGAAAACTTTAAAAACGCTGTATCTCGATAATTAACAGCCCGATCAAAAAATGTTTCAGACAAAAGTTATTTGGAATAATAAAATACGTATAAAGTCATATAACGTCCAATCCCCTATCTTTGAAAATAGCGGCACAAAACATATGTCTACTTCGCTCGCCCACGCATCAACCCCGAATTTTCGAATCGCTTTTGTGCCGCTATTTTCAAAGATCGGGGGTTGGACGTCAGATAACTTTACCCGAATTTTATTATTCCAAACAACTTTTGTTTGGAACTTTTTTCGATCGGGCTATTAATTATCGAGATACGGCGATTTTTAAGTTTTCAACCCCTATTTCTTAGAGTTGGAGCGAGTTGAGGGGCAACACTTCATTGGGGTTACTTTCAGTATGCAACCATCTACCTTCAGTGAAAATTCATATTCTACGCTAAAAAGTGCTGGGTTTTCGTCTCTTTTACTGGACTGGAGAGACTAAGTGAATAAAGGAGAAGAAAAGTGGAGCGAGGGGTGAACAAGAGACGATTGAAATACATCGACGAATTAAATTGTAACGCCGAACGTGTCATTGTCTCAATGGCTGAAACCTGAGTTTGTCCCAAATTCTCGAGACCCCCCACGGTGCTCGTTTTCTTCTGGCGGCACACAAGAGCAAATCGGACTGAAAGGAAGGCATCGAAAAAGCTAAAAAAAAAAAACACTATTTAAAAAACGATTCGTTTCTCAATAAAACGCCGCCGGGCTCGAGTAGATGCATGGCCAGCGCAAAAAAGCGAGAAATCCGGAGCAAAAAAACTTGAGACGAAAAGTGGGAGAGAGAAGGGAGAGTCCTCGATGATACATTTTTTCTTTATTTTTTTTCATCCCCGGTTATCTGCGTCTTCGGGTCAGTTTAGCGGCGTCGAGAGCCTCGGAACGACATTGCGTTGGAGTCACGATTCGGCCATACTGCAGTACACTATAAGTCTATAAGCAAAACGTCATGAAAAAAATTAATTAACAAAAAAAAAAGAAAAGAGACGAGACGAGAAACGACCTCGGTGCCCAAGATGTGAAAATAAATTTGGAAAAAAAAAACGACACGAAGACGTACACGGGGGAGTAATGATAAAGAATTTAGGTTTACCGCAATAAGCCAAACATTGGCAAAGAAATTCGCAAGGAACGATATTTCAGCGATTTAAAATTGAGAAAGAGAAATAAATGGAATTCGTGCGAATTTGGGAATGTTTGGGCATTGCTGTTACAAAAACAAACGAAAAAAAAAATACTCATAATGCTGTCTTACCAACGTGAGCATCTTGTTACGATCTGACCCTCCCTTGGCAGAAGTATCCCTCGCCTTACTACCCCTATTGCAGCAAACCCTACGTATATACACATATATATATATATTATTAGCTAATATTGATTGAATCGAAATCCTGTCGCAGATATACGTACTATAACGATACCATATACACACACCCACACATATATATCGATACTATACTATATAATAGATTACTTGATAACCATACTACCCATAGACCCTTCGACCCCGCCCCTACCCCCAGTACTCTTAGAAAAAGCCCTGTAAAACAAAAGCATGTATGCATACCACGTACGATATATATATATATATATATATATATATATATATATATATATATATATATATATATATATATATATATATATATATATATATATATATATATATATATATAAATACACTATATATTTGACAGCGATGTTCTACACTCTCCATGATGTCATACTACATGACTCGTGACTCTGAAACAATCACAAGCACGAAACAACCTCGCAATGGATCCGAGAAAAAAAAATTGTTCAACTTTCTACGAGGTGCGAGAAAAGTGCGCCAAGTTTCAACGAAATTTTCGCAAAATTTTTGGAACATTTAGCCAAACGGTTTCGGTTGTGGAAATAATGTTCATTAAAGCTAGCATCATTGGAATTGAATCATTCAGTTGATTTCGAAACGAGTGGGGCATGAGGTTTTTTTTTAGAATTGCAGGGCACGGATTATACGGCTGATGAAATTTCTCAGTCGCGACGAGTACGCCGCGGAATGACGCGACAATTTTCAACGGGATCGATGAGTTGAAAAATCGGAGAGGGTAAAAACGCCCGGGCGAATGTAGCCAATTATCAAATTGGCGGATTTTGTTTCTTGGTGGTGTTAAGAGGAGGGCACAGGAAAAACGAAATCACACATTTTATATGTGAGAGGGAGGGGGGGGGTGTATATACATTGTAAATTAAATTGGGACGCAGATGGCTCAATTGAAAAAGAATTTTTAAAGAAAGTGTATTTTATTAATTTTTCCCAATATACATTTGTTTACAAGGAACATCACTTTGGTGTCCTCCTCCGATTTTGTTGAAACTTTTTTATGTGGATGGGTATACGCTAAAAGACGCTTTTTTTTCTTTTATCGGATGAAAAACGTTTTTAAGGGGTAAAACGCACCCTCGAAAATAGGGGTGTTTTTCGTTTTTTGTCGAAAACGTTATCGTTCTCGTCTCCAATGTATGGGACACAAAAAAAACAAACATTGTTGCAATTTGAATTTTTTTATATGTCGTACCGCTAAAACGTTATCGACGAAAACATCCCCATGGGGAAAACATGGGGATGGGGAGAACATCCCCATTTTTGAGGATGCCTTTCATCTCTTAAAACCGTTTTTCCGCCGAGAAAAAAATACGTGTCTCTTAGTTTTTGATACTCTTCCACATAAAAAAGTTTCAGCAAAATCGGAGGCGAACACCAAAGTCATGTTCCTTGTTAGTTGGCTTACGAAAGTCAGGGCTTTAACGGGTTATGACTAGTTGTAACAGTCGAAAGCAGCTGATTTTTGGATTTTTTTATAGAAGATCGTGATGATTAATTTCTACAAAAATTAGGCATTTGAAAAAGTATCATCTAAATACTCTTTAATTTTTTAGTGTCAAAATATTTAATTATAATCGATTTATCGACTCATTTAATATTAAATAATCCAATAGATCTCATTAGTATATTAGTTTATCCTACAATTAATCGAAAGAATTTATGAAATGTCAAAATTAAAAAAAAATTGCGCGTATTCAAAGTGAGAGTCGATTTTGCGAAAAGATTGGCATTTTTCGTTTGTCGAATCGAGAGTATACGTAGGAAAAAAAATCCTTTGATGAAATAATATTTTTTTACGTCTAGAGGATGCCTCAAATTTTTTAGAAAGATCGATGCAGTAGATGTGAGATTTTTTACTTACCAACTTTGAAAACGTACTTTAGAGAAAAACGTAATTCAAAATAAAAGTCAAAATAAAATTAAAAAATGTCATCAAGATATATTGGTTTTGAAGTGATTTTTCGACTTTTCCAACTGATGGTATGATTTTTCGACTTTGCCAACCGATTCCAAAATGATATACTGTCAAAATATATTGGTTTTTGAAGTGATCTTTCGACTTTTCCAACTAAACATACCCCCTTAAGACAAGTCCTCTTCGTCAATGAGATATTTAAAAAAAAAAATTCTTCCATATTTTTTTAATATCCGGGACTCGAAATTGATTTTTCAAGCTTTTGTTTTTATCCGTGTATAATATTTATTCGCCTACGGGGACTATCGGTAGCACGTGACGCCCGCAATGACTCTCGTACGTTTTGGCCGGAAGACGAGAAAGAAATAAGATACAAGCCGAGCAATCGTTTTTGAGTTATTCTAAACAGTGTGTACCGCGACGGCCACGATCGAACGAAAGCTCTCTTGCCAGACTGTCTTTTATTTTTCCACCGTGTATCGTCGTTCCTTGGCAAAAGAAAATCTACCTGGCCTATACCGGCGGGTCCCGGCTCGTGACAAACACGTTTTTGATATCGACAGATCGCAACGTAAAATGGCGACGGAATATTTTGAAAATGCTCTCGGACCATTCTCTTTGCTAACGGATTCGAACGTTTTTTTTAAATTCCATTTTGGTTTCCAAACGACTTTATTATCTCGAATCTTGCGGCGGTATATTTTTTTGACATTTTTCTCGTCACAGTGGAAAATAAATTCTAACAATTACAATATTCAGAGAAAATTACATTTTGAAACATATCTGCGGCACAGTTATAAAAAAAATTAAAACAATGTGTAAAAGGGAGTTTTATCCTTCGTTACTAAAGATTCGAAAGATTATTAATTCATTAGTTATGCATGAATAATGGTTAAACAGTATTGCATCGTCAATATTGAAAAATCTCTCATGAAATTAATTAACTTATCAATATTTTCAACAAATGAGGAAGGTGCAAGAAAAAAATTACTCCATGGAGCAACGCTTCGATCGAGATGAATGAAAATAGAGTCGTAAAATTTCATGCTTCAAAATCCATTCGAAGTCGAAATATCCCGGAGCGCTAAATTATACAAATTAATAGGAAACCGCTGGTTACTTGACGTTTTCAAAATGGGTCACGTATTAAATATTCAGTTTCTCAGATGAATAAAGCAAAGACGGATTAAGTGCGAATGAAAGATATCGTCGCCGGAGCACGTTCGATCAAACTGACTTAAAACGACGGAATATGTCAGAGCATTTATCTATAAAAGTTAGCCTTTAATAAATAATGTTGCTCGAATACAAAATGTTCCACATGTCCTTCAAACGTGACTTTTCATGGATTTTTCTAAACTTATTCCCGTGAAAGTGCCATTTCACGTTCTTACTCTGCCTGATCCCGTTGTCGATTTTTCTTTTTTTTTCATTCATTTGGCTATCGGATGGTAAATACGTGTTTAAATCGGGTTTTGCAATTCACAGTCGTCCGGCACTACAAATTCGTCCGGGATGGCACTCGATTTTCGAGAAATCAAGAATAGGCGAAGAATCCGATATTTTCGTCATTGGGAAATTTAAGAAAAATCCCTTACGCGACATGCAGGTCGAGAATTTAGTTTATTTTTTTTTATTTTTTTTTTCGAAAAAAAATTGACCCAAGTGAGGTGCTGAAGTAGAATGTAATTTTGGCGAAATTTTTATTTATATTCGGGGGCTTAAAAATACAAAATTAATCGGTTTTTTTTCGGATCGGTTTGCGCACTTGACAATCATACATTCGCACCTACGCAAAGAATAAACAAACATCACGCATGATTTATACACACGCATCACAATATGTATTAACACTGATCACATTCAATTCTGTCACCGAGAACAGTCTTGATTTATATTTCAACTACTTTTGTATCAATTTCGCACGAACTGGTGTTTGACACTCGTTTCAAAATAAATGGCAACTTCGATCATCACTAGTGCAATGATGAGTGAATTTCATTCTACAGCTGATTCATTGTGCAATATAAAATCGAGCAAACGCTCGCTCAAAAGATTCTTCTTGAATTTTAATGAAGAACGTCACTGTGACAAGCCGAAAAAGGTCGTTTTTCAGATTTTTTTGGGTCTACTAGATTATTAATTTGGGATTTGGAAAAAAAGTATGTCATTAAGCATACTTTAAACTTATTTCGTGTAAATTTTTATTCGAAAAAATTACAAATTCTCCTCTGTATAAAAAATTCGGTCCAACGGCCGGATCGATAACTTGACAATTGTCTGAAACATAAAATATTTTATAATCTATATAAATGTAGTTCGTGTTAAACGTACCCGTTTTTTTTTCGAGAAAAATCACAAAATGTCGGGTGTTGAAAAAAGTGTAATTTTGGCGAAATTTTTACTTACATTCGGGGGCTTAAAAAAATACTAAATTTGACAAAAAAAACGGCGACGAAAACGATATCTGCTGCAATTACGATTTTTTGTTTCATTGGAAATCGGAAATTTATAGCTAGAGTTATAATTCCGACCAGGTCGAGAACAGTCGATTCGAGAAAAACGCGATTGAAAGTTTCAGTTGGGCTGCCTGCTCTCACTAAATCGTCTGTAACTTGGTCGATTTTCAATATATTATCTTGAAATTTTTTCACATATTCTCGACTATGTATTACTCTTTTTTTATTACTATTACTTTTTTTTGTATTATCTTGTATACTTTGAGAGAATACAAAACAATTATGTACAAAAGACAATATTTTTTTTCTGTATTTTCTCAAAGTATACATAGTCGAGAATATGTGGAAAAATTTCTCAAGATAACATATTGACAAATGACCAAGTTGCAGACGATTTAGGGACAGCAGGCAGCGCAACGATTTACTCTGGCGACAGTTTTCCGATTCCCATTTTTTTTAAATCGCAATTGCAATAGCCATCGTTGTACTTAGCCGTTTGGGTGAAACTTAGTATTTTTTAAACCGGAATATAAGTAAAAACTTCGCCAAAATTACACTTTTTTCTACACCCGCAATTTTGGATTTTTTTTTCGAAAAAAAACGGCTCGTTCAACGCGAACTAGTTTTAAATAGATTATAAAATATTTTATATTTCAGACCAACCATTGTCAAATTATCGATCCGGCCGTTGGACCGAATTTTTTATACAGAGGAAAATTTTTAATTTTTTCGAATAAAAAGTTACACGGAATAAGTTTAAAGTATGTTTAATAACATACGTTTTTTTCCAAATTCCAAATAAATAATCTAGTAGGCAAAAAATCTGAAAAACGACTCTTTTTCGACGACGCTGTGACGGGTAAAAACTCGTCACAGCGGTGTCCCACTTGAATGCCATTTTATAGTGAAGAGATGCGTACTTATATAAATTGATTTTTCTCGGTAAAACTGAACATGAAAAACCGAGTGGTGACGATACTTGAAAAACTCGTCATCACCCATCATCGCCAACAAGTATACTACATTTATAGACACAATCAGACAATCATACATGTATAAATATATAAATATATAAATATATAAATATATATATATATATAAATATATATATATATATATATATATATATATATATATATATATATATATATATATATATATATATATATATACACAAATCCATGTACAACTATATAGTTCGGCCCAATACTCATACACCCTTAGTGGAAATGTTTGATGACTGTAGTTGAAAGTTCCGATTCGTTCTATGCAAATTATCAGTTATATTTATAATGGACTGTACATGTTATGTTCTTAATGTGTATACGTATCTGATTGAGTCAAAACAACAATTAAAAAAAAAACGTGTAAAAAAACAAGGTTCACAGCCACTCGGAATATCACTCGACAGTAACTCACATCCATTTTCTTTTCTGTTTCCAGCTGCACAGATTCCGCAACGAGGAAGTAAGTACCAGCGGGACACTCGTCTCCGCTTAATTCTTCCATTACCTAATAATCTCACAAAATGGTCGTCATTATTTGGGTTTTCATTGGACTTGCGAGTTTGTCGACGTCACGAGGGTTTTGGAAAATTCCAGTTGCGTTAGAAAAATTGGTTGTGATCACGGCTTGGTCTAGAGAATTCTTTCGAACGCGCACGTATCGCCGGTGCGACGGGTACTTTAATTGTTTGACGTGATTTGCAGCATGCAAGAGGAAAGACGAGATGGCGAGTCAGGCAGAACACCAACAGCCCGCGCCCAAGAAACCACGACTGGTTTTCACAGACCTTCAGCGCCGTACTCTACAGGCTATTTTTAAAGTGAGTATTCAATATCTTTACGAAAAAAAATGATCAACTTGGATGACGAATTTCCACGTTATTGAAAAAAAATCCCAATGTTCGTTTGTATGTCCTCTTCGGGTTTTTCTATACGAGCCCTTTTACTTCTAGTGCCAAAAAAAAATTAAGTCGTCCTGTCGCCTTAGACGCGGAAAAAGGCTATTTTCATGATTTTTTTTTGGAGGTTTATATTATAGATATTGACATAAAAGATGTTACATTTAATAAAAATACTTTCGAAACACATAAAACAATATTATTTATTCATTTGAGTCACTATTTATAGACGGAAATGGTAGTTAAAAAATGGCCTCAAAAATTGTAGGTCTGCGCTGTTGATGAAATCTCGGAGATGGATCAGCCGAAACAAAAAAAACAAACCGTTTTTTTATTCAGTATGTTAATGGCTATAGCGCGTATCATACGACTTTTGATATTTGCAAAAATAACAAAACGGCGGACATTTTTCGGAAAAACAACAAAAAACGTGTTTTTTTCACCGTTTTTGGCAAAAAATGGCAAATATCAAAAAAAATTTAATCATTGATATGCGTCATAGGTATAGTTGTAAAGAATATGTGGTTGAAATTTCATAGGGTTCAGTAGTTTCGATGATTTTATCAGCAAGCCATCGAAAAACGTTGTTTCAAGAAAAACGCGTTTGAAGTTTGTTTGGGTTACATAAATACATCCAAATTAAAAAAAAATGTATTTCGAAAGTGTATTCATAAAGTGTTTTCAATTCAACTTTTATATCAATATCTATAATAAAAACCTATCCAAAAAAGAAAATATTTCGCCTATATGGAATCGAACCTCAAACATCGAACCTACCCACTTATAGCTACTCACGCTATCCCTATGCCACCGAATGTTTGTGACATATACTGGTCGCAGATATGGCATAAGCGACTAAATTAACTCCTATAATTATTTGTTGTGTTACATAAACGATATCAGGTAGTTAATATCATTGTGATAATGAGAGAGTTTTATCGAATAACATGCTATAGATTTTTTAAACATAACCTACATATATATATGTATATATATATATATATATATATATATATATATATATATATATATATATATATATATATATATATATATATATATATATATATATATATATATATATATACACACACACATATATATTGATGTGTGTGTTGCAATAAAGCCAGACCATTAGTTCAATCAAATAGAAAAATAGTTGACTCTACGAAAATTCTATTTAAATAAAAAAAAAATAATTAAATAGATACATTAAGTGGATTCAACTAAATTGTTTTTTGAACCGATGAAACCGAATCACAGATTTATTAGGATTGAATAAAATATTTAGTTATTAGACGAAATTAAGTAGATTTTGATTTGAATAAATAAATATATTTGAAATAAATAATTCCAATAATGGAATGCAATAGGAAAAATTTGATTTCACGAAAAATCTAATTAATTCAAATTAAAAAAAATCAAATCGACGCAGTTAGTTAATACCAATAGAATTTTTCTGTCAGTGTGCACACTTGTCCCTTCGCTGTTGCCAATTCCCGAGAGACCGAACAGAATGTTGCCCAAAATGTTGAAATTTCATTTTTATATCATCAAATGAACATCCCGCTTTTATATTTCAATCTCACAAGGAACATTACGTAAGTCTCCGCCTTCGATTTTGTTGAAACTCATATATGTGATAAAGCGTTGAATACAATTAGACAGGTCTTTTTTTAATCTGCGGAAAAACGAGGTTAAGGGGTGAAATGAACCCTCAAAGAAAAGGCGTGTAATCTTTTAATGTAATTAATCACAATGCTTCTATAATGGCGTTTTTTATCGCTTTACATTAGAAAAAAATCGGTTTTCGTTTTATTCAGATCGGTGGACTGTGGGTGAAATGCAAAACCACTTTATTTATCCGAAGAAACAAAAATACGTGTCTAATAGTTTTCAATGTTTTATCACATTTATGAGTTTCAAAAAAAAAATCGACGGCGGAAAGTTGAGTGATGTTCCTTGACAGCGCAGAATTAATTAGTGAATTTAATTGTTGCCAGTCGAATTCTACACAAATTCACTCTGCGAACTTTCGATTGGATTCTCGAATGAATTTCTCAATATTAATTCGCGAATCTCATATTTGCATGATAGATTTTTGTTCTAATACCGATTTTTCGATACGACAAAATATCAAGCCGATTTACGCTTGCATGACGCAACGGGAGATTCGCAAATCCACGTAGGACCAAACGCATACGTTGAGGTCTCGCGATGCTTCGTTAGAAATTGGATTCACCTGTTGCTCAGCCGCGCACGACGCCACTATCGTCAACAATTTCGAAACACTGCAACACCGCGATAGGGAGACTGGACAGTTTTAAATTGGCTCTGGAGCATTCTATGCAGAACGAAATGGCTTTTGATCGAGATACACTTTTAGCATACTCCAGTTTGCAGTCGGTCATTATTTTTGTTATGAAACAAGAATTTCGAAAAAGAGACTGACAAATTCTTCCCTCGTTATCCCTCGTCCATTTATTTTCGAAGTTTAATAACAAAAACTGTTAATCATACATTTTATCCTTATTCAATCGGTTTGTTATTGATAAATATATTAATATATACATATATTTTTTCTATTAATGAATACTCGATTTTTCAATGGCTTTTCTATGTTTTTCAATTTATTACCGCGTTCAGTAATTTGTTATGAAAGAATTGTAGGCAATGAGCGAACAAGGGATCTTGAGGGAGGACACCACTGTGACAGGCCGAAAAAGGTCGTTTTTGCCTTTTTTTTGTCCACTGGAATATTCGTTTGGGATTTGAAAAAAAATATGTTATTAAGCATACATTGAACTTATTTGTTAGATTGTGCGAATAAAAAAATTAAACATTAACAACGTTAGTGAGGTATAATAGAGTCTCTGTATGAAAAATGTGGTTCAATGGCCGGATCGATAACTTCACAATAGTTGGTCTGAAAAGGAAAAATTAAAAAGTTTTATAATCTATATAAATGTAATTCTCGTTGTACGGAGCCGTTTTTCAAAGAAAAGGAATCACATAACGGCGGGTGTTCAACAAAAATCTAATTTAAGCGAAATTTTTTCTTATAATCGGGGACTTAACAAATACTAAAGTTCCAAAAAAAAAAACCGCTACGTACAACGATAGCTACTGCGCTAACGGATTTTTTTTTTCGTTTTAGAATACGTAAATCACGGCTTCATCTAAAGAATTTGTTCGTGGAGCTTCGCGCTACCTGCTCTCACTAAATCGTCTGTCACTTGGTCAATTTTCAATATTTCAACTTGCATTTTTTTCCACATATTCTTGAATATGTATACTAGGGTGGCACAAATTTGGACTCCATTTTTTCCCTCTTTCTCCCCATCCAATTATCTTCTTTAAAGAAAAAAAAAATTGTCGCGAAAGCTGCGAGCGGTTAAAATATATTTAGAGGTCGCTCAAGCCTCCAAAAATTCTAATTTTCATTTCAAAATTGATTTTTTTTCGTCCACTTCTCGCCCATGAATTTAACGCTTTATAACGTTTAAATTAACCTCGCGAAAGCTCTAGCCGGCCAACGGATATGGTCACTGAAGAGCTTCGAAATTTCCAAATTTTCAAAAAAATTAATCCTTTTTTCTTTAAAAACAGTTTTCCGCGCATCGTTATGCGTCCCGCAGTTCGTCTCGTTAGTCAAATTGCGGACCAATCGTAGCTGTACTCTCTGTCGAGCGACGCGATAATGCAAGAATATATAATAATACATAATAACACATATCGTTTAATTGGTGTTCGTTACAAATTATGATAATAAATTATTCAGAAAATGTAACACTACGCTGTTTATTTTGTCTTTATGCTACAAGGAATTTCAGTGCATGCGAGATTTATTTTTTTGGCGGAAATTCTGAATTTCGAAAACCTTGAGCGACCACTAAATATTTATTAGGCGGCTAGAGCTGTCGCGAGGTTAATTTAAAAATTATAAAGCGTAAAATTCATGAGTGAAAAGTGGACGAAAAAAAAAACGATTTTTTAATGAACACTTGAATTTTTGGGAGACTTGCGCGACCTCTAAATATTTTTTGATCGTTCGCAGCTTCCCTGACCATTTTTTTTTCTTTAAGGGAAGGGTAGGGGTTTCAGCGAGAAACAAAAACACTTTTTTGCGAATTTTTTCATCTGTATGGATAGAGTAAATTTATTGAAACCTTTTGTACATTGTTAAGTGTCAATTCAAGAACATTCCGTGAAATTTGTACGCGAAAATATCCACAAACAAGCCGGTAACAAAGCTTTTCCAAGAACGCCTTTGGAAAAACACGATTCGCGGTGTTCACTGTATCTCAGCTAGAAATTACCCGAAATCAAGCACCATTAAAATTTAGTCAAAGTATCATCAACTCCTCCCCCCAACGGTCATTGATAATCTTTTTTTTTCATTTCTAAATTTTTAGTGGTCATGTAAAGTGAAATTTTTCACGAAAAATTCCGCCATTTTGGGGGGTGGAAAACCCCCTCAATGTAAAAAAAAATCTCAAACTAACCGTTGGGGGGAGGTATTTTATATGTAGAAAATGTGCACCAAGTTTGAAATAAATCGGTCATGTAATTTTCAAATGGCAGTGAACACGGACTGTGAAAAAGTGGTTTCGAGAAAAAAACGCGGCACCGGCTTGTTTATGGATATTTTTGCGTACAAATTTTACGGAATGTTCTTGAAATTACACTTAACAATGTACAAAAGGTTTCAATAAATTTACTCCATCCATATGATGAAAAAATCGCAAAAAAGTGTTTTTTTTTCACGCTTAACCCCCTACCCTCTTCTTAAAGAAGATAATTGCATGGTGTGAAAAAGGAAAAAAAAATAGAGCTCAAATTTGTGCCACCCTAATGTATACTTTCAGAAAATGCAAAAAAATCAAATTTTTTACCCGTCACAGTGGTGTCCTGCCTCAATAAAGTATTCAACAAGTCAAAGCACCATTGTTCCAGTAACTAAGTAAACCAAATTTCCAGAACCACTGAGCAAATGTAGCATTTCGGCCATTATTTGTGATTATATTGGTAAATTGTTTTGGATCAAAAGAGAAAGGGCAGGAGAGAGAGAGAGCGAGAGAGAGCACCGAACGTATAAAATATTTCGTAAAATCAGTGCATCAGTATCGCATGCTCGCGTTTTATTTTATACCGCATACCATCGCGCATATTTTACCCCCCCCCCCCCCCCTCCCTCCAACATCGCGACACAGCATTCCTCTGATATTCCATAAAATTTTAATATTCCCGTCTATTCGTGCGGGCTACAAGTGAACGCGGGTACCAAAGCCGAGCACGGATAGCGTCACTTGTTACGTGTCGTCAAAGATTCAGTCCTGTAAAGAGCGCGGTCACATAAAGCCCTACATTTTTGCGAGAGTATTTTTTTTAATTCGTAATACTCTTTCGTGTCACCGTGCGGATTTTTTCCGCCATTCCTTTCGCTTTTGGCCCACATTTGTCCCTTCACTCTTCCCAGTTCTTCTACGACCACCCCGAGTGTTGCCCACAGTCGATTGTTTCCTGAGGCACTACTGCATGGCATTTGCACGAGGGCACGGGGAAACTATGAAAAACCTGCGCCGATACAGGCAGCTACATCTTCACTGAGTTCATTTGTGTTTATCATGGTACACTCGGTAAATTTGCCTTCCGCTCTCGGTATTTGGCGCGCGGTCATCCGTTCCAATATTAGTCAAGGATGTGGGGGGGGGGGGGGGGGGGGTTGCTATAACTGTGCACAGGACAAAAAAATGCTCTCGAACAAACTCAGCCATGATTTGTATTGTCCTTGTTCAAACATTCTTATACCTTGCAATTAAGGCGAGAGCCTGAATTAGAAGGTCCAAAAAAGCGTTTTTTCGGATTTTTTTTTTAGAAGGGAAGAAAACAAATAGCCCAGTAAACATTGACCTATCTTTTCGTATATATTTGAAATGTATAAAAAAAATGTTTAACGTGAAACAATAAATGACTGCAGATTTATCAGCCTATTCCATGTGCGTCTTGTCACTGCAGTCCCCAATCGGCGGGAAAAATGCAGTTCTTAATTCTTGACTCAAACAAAAAACCAATCAAATTTTCAATTGTCATGAATATATATTTCTTCCGGGTGAATTGGGAAAAAGCTGAAAAAATCGTGAAATTATAACTTTTTTCAGGTTTGAAAAAAATGTGTTAAAAAACACTTCAACGTGCTGAAAAATTATTTAAAAGTACTTTTTCAACGACCTTTTCAATTCACTTAGAAGAGATTTTTATACGTAAGAAAATATACTTTGGTGTGATTCAATAGGTCGTTTAGTTTTTTTTTTGCTATCACGCCCCACCAATTTGGAATAATTGTGAAAATGAAAACTGGAGAAAACGCGCTTCAAAGTTTTCAATAGGAGGAAATATCAATATCAAATACCAATCGCTTCTCTACTTTTGGCCTTGCATCTTCGAAATATTTACAATTGGCCTCTGTAACTGTAAATATATTCTTGGATAGTTTATCTATCGATTTGGGCAATAAAAAAAAACGATTTTTCGGACCTTCTAATTCAGGCTCTCGCCTACAGGGAGGTTTCTACTATGTTGAACCAAAAAATATTCGATTTTTCACCAATTTTTTATACGAAAAATATTAACTATAGAACGTTTAAATTTTGTGTGTTTACTAAGCGGTCTTTATTAAACATGATAGTATTTTTTTTTTAATTGACAAAACATGGTACTGGGAGAGGGCAGAGGCACGTATGTCGGTGCGCCGGCGATGATAGTCTCCGCTTGCGGAAGCCCCAAGTCCTGAACGGGTGATCGGGAGCAAACAAAATCAAACATATTTCTACTTTGCACAATATTGCATATAAGTTAAACTAGAATCAAGAAGAAAAATTGAAAAATAAAAA
>OX101790.1:20902496-20933148 GCA_944452715.1 Ophion slaviceki | reverse complement strand
AATTGCAGTAGATATCGTTGTACGTAGCCGGTTTTTTAAAAGTGTTTTTAAGCCCCTGAATATGAGTAAAATTTTTGCCCAAATTACACTTTTTTTGACACACGCCGTTTTGTGATTTTTTTGGGAAATGGCTATGTATAACGAGAGCTACATTTATATAGATTACAGAAGTTTTTAATTTCATTTTCAAACGAACCACTGTCAAATTATCGGTCCAGCCGTTAATCCACATTTTTTATACAGAGGCCCTATTATACCTCAATAGCATTGTCAATTTTTTATTTATTTAAACAAAAATTTACACGTAATAAGTCCAATGGATGCTAAATGACGAACCATTTTTTCAAAATCCCAAATAAATAATCTAGTAGACAAACAAATCAGGAAAAACGACCCTTTTTCGGCCTGTCACAGTGGTGTCCTCCCTCAACCCAATTACGATTGTGACAAAAATACTACGCCATATATTTTCATCGATTTTTCGAAATCATTAATGTTTTATTAGGTCCCGTAGGGGCCACTTCCGTGCTTCACCTACTCAATTACCGAATTTTCTTCGCAAATTCACTTAAAAATCGATACAGACCAAATAAATAATTCATCGACTTCCTGGCGGAAGTGTTCTCATCGGAAAGCGCGATGCCGTTTTGGTACTACTTGGCTCGGGCAATTTAATAATACTCGTTACTTCGAATCCTCCTCGCGGACATAGGTAGGGGAAGTCGGGGCAAGATGATAACGCTAAGGCCATGTTCAAATAAAACAATACATGTATAAGTCAGTCAACTTTAATTATTTTTTGAACTAATCAACATTTATTAATCTTTCAATTTTTGAAGTAAAAAACTCTTTCTGATTTGTACCTTACAATATATATTTTTAATTAAACCTTGATTTTTCTCATCTTACCCCCGTATGCGGGGCAAGATGAAACAGCGCTGGGATAATGATGGGACATGAATTATTGGCATCTTTCGCACATAAAAGTGGTTTCATTCTCGACACCATCAATTTGATAAACCAATCGTCCAAGTTCTGTAGGATTAGTCCGAATAATCTTGCTTCCATATCATTTTGATCGTTTCTAAGTTCTTTTTCTTCCCCTGGTGGAAACACCGGTTGAAGAGGAATCAAATGCTTTACTAGTCCCATTTCACCCTCCTAACGTAAGTAGTGGTACGTTCCAAAATATTCCGGGTTTGCGATAGCTTCTATTCATCTTACCCCATTAGACGGCTAACGAATTAACAAAAAATCACGCAACAATCTTGAACATTTCCGACAAACCGTTCTTATTATATTAATAATTAGTACTTTCATTGTCTTTACTATCTGTCTCTAATCAATATCAGCAACTCAAATAAACCGAAACGATGTTAAACTTTACCAAAAATTACATCGTTTTGTCAAATAATCGATATTGTTTTCTCACTCGAGACGCGTGCTTCCGCCACACTTAATACTTTCACACTAATTCACCTCACCGCCGCCCCTCCAAATTCCAACGGGAGGCACTGTGCTCGCACACACTGTTTAGTGGCTAGGCTTATGATTCATCTTAGCCCGCGTATTCGTCTTGCCCCGAGTTCCCTTACGTCGTACATCAAAAAGGAAGGCTGAAGACACAAAGAGACCTTACCAAAAAAAATCCCCACCGTAACCGCGACGTTTTCGCGAAAAATGTGAGCCAATAGACATGTGCACCCTCGTAGCGATATGCACATACATATCTGCAATCCTTAAAAAAGATTATTAAAAAAAAACATCCGCGGAAGCATCGCGTACGTACACGAAGCTGACGTTCGAACGCGGTTACAAGGGTCCGCAATGTGTGTGTGTGTGTGTGTGTGTGTGTGTGTGTGTGTGTGTGTGCGCGCGCGCGCGCGCGCGCGTGTGTGTGTGTGTGTGTGTGTGTGTGTGTGTGTGCGCGCGCGCGCGCGCGCGCGTGTGTGTGTGTGTGTGCGCGCGCGTGTGTGTGTGTGTGTGTGTGTGCATGTAAAAATCGAGAGAACCACCGCTGAACGAATAACGTCGACGTGCGACGTATATGAGTGGTTAAAAATATTGAAGCTCGATAGCCACGCGATCGCATAGGGTTGTACCGGGCGAAAGGGAGAGAAGATCGCGGCAGTCGGGCGCAGGATGGCCGGGGGTGCGGGAGGTCCGTTGGCGGTGGTGGCGGTGTGGAAAAGAGTGTAGAAGAGGATATACGATGAGGATAGATGAGAGGTACGAAGGGTTGAGAAGGGGTGGATTGGTTGGATAGGGGATGGCTAGCGTAACTCGGCTCGCTTCCTCGTATATTCGCTTCCTCCGACTCATACACCCTTCCCCCCTGCCTCGTTCGGAAAAATTTAATTATAAAAAAGTTTTGGCATTCCGTCAGTTTGGTTTATCCTCTATTACAGTACGTGTGTGTGTGTGTGTGTGTGTGTGTGTGTGTGTGTGTGTGTGTGTGTGTGTGTGTGTGTGTGGGTGTGGGGGGTGTATGTGGGTGTGTGTGTGTGTGTGTGTGTGTGTGTGTGTGTGTGTGTGTGTGTGTGTGTGTGTGTGTGTGTGTGTGTGTGTGTGTGTGTGTGTGTGTGTGTGTGTGTGTGTGTGTGGGGGTGTGGGGGTGTATGTGGGTGGGTGTGTGTGTGTGTGGGTGTGTGTGTGGGTGGGTGTGTGTAGAGAAATAAAAAAACATAGGATGTATGGTGTATCTGGCTGGGTCGGAGGCAAGCATCGGTAACATTTTCTCTCCATATAGTTTCTTTCTCTCGATCCACCAGGCACTGTATATACTCGTACGGCCTCGCTTCGGTCGCGTATCTGTGGTTTATTCCATCCAGCCGTGCTGCTAACCACCCCCCAAGCACCCACCCCTCCCAATCTCAACCCTCTTTCAGTCGGCCTCCATCCACCCCATCCTTTCACCCTTTCGGTTGTCCGTCCACGGCGCCGTGCGCTCACGAAAGGCACCGTGCAAGTTCTCTCGTATCGAACACATCTATTTCACATATAGACGTATATGGATACGGTGCGTCCATTGCATATTCGAAAAAATGCAGATTTCACGCACGAGGGAATCCTTGGGGTGAGAGCAAAGAGCAACACGCAGGCCCGCGAACAGGTTTGGGCCGTAGGTGTGTAAGGTGAATGTCTTCGATTGTTTCGCGTGTACTTGATCGAACGTTCCCGATGATTGGTACGCTTAAGGGAAGTTTCTACTTTGTTGGGTAAAAAAATGTTTAGCGGACGACTGAATAAGTTTTTGAAGAAGAGGAAGGTGTACTCTGTGGTCGTGGCATAGCAGATTAGGCGTGAGTATGGAACTTTTCATTTTGTTCGGACGTAAATTTTGGTTTAACTTTGCGGGCGTGCTCCTACGCACCCTGGATGAGCAATTGTTATGAAATTTGGCAGGCACGTGTACAACAAACGTCTTCTATAGTTGAACTAGAATTATCCAATCATATTCAGGTGTTTATATTTAATGAACAAAAAACTGCAAACTTTTTTTATCCAAAAATTAAACTTCACCTCCAATGGCTAACTATTTTTTTTATTTTTCACTTTCGCTTCTTGATTCTAGTTCAACTTATACACAATGCTGTACGAAGTAAAAGTAGGTTTGATTTTTTGCTTCAGATTACTTGTTCAGGACTTAGGACTTCCGCAAGCGAAGAATATCGATGTTCAATTCATCCAGTTCCATGTTTTATCAAACTTAAAAAAATATTGTGATGTACGATGATGACCACTTAGTAAATATGCCAAATTTCGACATTCTATATTTAATATTTTCACATGAAAATTGGGGAAAAATCGAACATTTTTTGGCCCAACAAAGTAGAAGTAGAAGTGGACCTCCCTCAAACTGGTAGTCCGATGCTGGCGATGTTGGAGGTTCCATTGCACGCATGAAACGAAAGAACATGGTTGGTTTTTCTGGGCGGTTTTCCGCTAAGAAAAACGTGAAAATGCTCTTTGGAATCTCTCCAGGAGAGATCTACGATCTAGGCTGCGGAAGACACCCTTGGGTGATAATCCCACTACGATAAGGAAGAATCAAAAAAAGATTTTTCAGGGCATTGAAACGATGCTAACTACCTGTCGAAAGTCTATTGACGACAGCATCTTGGCTAATGATGATAATGAAGTAATCAAAAAACGACTTTTCGTTGCATTCCAAACATGCCAACTTCAACGTTTGGGTTTCCAAGATCCCGTGGATAGAAATTTTGACCCAGCAGCCCGAAAGCTTATCAAGCCGCTTTCATGGAGTAGCGCCATCCGAAGCGGGTATAGGATTGGGTGTTGGAAGTTGGCTGAAAAATAGATAGGAGCAGTGAACATCTCGTTGATCCATTAAAGCGCATGACTGCTTAGATGAGCCTTTGGCTACCTTGATTTGCGACCGGATGTCTTTCGGTCGGAACAGTCTGGGAACGCGTCCTCGTGTCTTATTCTTCATCGTACAAAATGGAAGTATCCAAGCGATACAATTATGTAGCTCTCTAGTCGCGCGACCAGACTTATTGAATAATTCAATCATCCTCAAGGACATTCCAGAGTTGAAGAGCGTTATTCGAACTGCTCGTTCGCCATTCGCGGTCTCTCTAGCTCGCCATGTTTTTATCAGATCTCACTGTAATTGGGCAAGCTCCGTCTCGACC
Source organism: Ophion slaviceki (assembly GCA_944452715.1). NCBI lineage: Eukaryota > Metazoa > Arthropoda > Insecta > Hymenoptera > Ichneumonidae > Ophion > Ophion slaviceki. Next base: position 20,928,490 of record OX101790.1, on the reverse strand, counting down.
GGGGGCATCTTAACGTTGAACAATAATAATGATAATAACAACAGTAATGAAAATACAGGAAGAATTTCTGTAGCGACGATAGAAGCATTGAAAACTTGCAATATCAAAAGACGAAATTCCACCATAGTCTTTCCTTAAGAAGTGAACGAAGGTAGCAAGAGAGAGAGAGATGCCTCGGTTGATTCGTTCGCAAGATACACGAGCGATAACGCTTCGTCGGGACGCGGCGAGGAAAGAGGATACCGCGAGAGCCGAAAGGGCTTTACAAAGTGGAAAGTGGTACGAGAGAGACAGAGAGGGAGGATCGGTGTGTCGCGATTCCCTTCGGAACGTACGACGACGGATTCTTTCTCTCACGCTCCCTCATATATTTCCCCCGTATCAAGGGGGAAGATTCTTTCGACTATCGGCCGCGCGGGGGAGATGGAATATTCGTACTGAATGCAACGAGAAGGGTAGTGAAAAGCGTGACAGGAGTGCGCCAGGACAGAGGAAGAAGCGAAGGGAGAGAGAGGCACCGAAAGAGGGACCAAGAGAGCAAGCAGCGGAGATAGGAGGGTGGAAAAAACGAGGAAGAGACGGAAGATATAGACGCTACGGACTATAGTTGGGTGCGAGCGATGAAAGAGGGTGGTACGGTGGATGTCGGTGGCTGTTGGAATAAGAGAGAAAGAGAGAATGCATCGTTGCGACAGAGGTGGCCGAAAGAAGAGTGAAACGAGACGTAGAAGTATAGTTCGCGGACGTTGGGAAAGGTAGGCGGAGAAAGCGAGAGACGAAGGGAAAAAAGGACCGAGGAGACCAGAAAAGAGACGGAGAGTGAGAGAGAGAGAGAGTAAGGTAGAGAAGTAGAGCGAAGGCGAAAGAGAGAAAGAGCTGTAAAGATTGGCGGTCTCCCTCCCGCCCCTTCGGCTCCGCCATACCCTCCCCAGTACCGCCACACCGCCGTCCACCCACGAACTGGAGGACAAAAATCAATATGAACGTGTAGCCATTTCTCTTTAATCTGCCCGCGCGCGTACTACTAGCTACCCTCCTGGTACTGCTATAGCGGTATATAAGCCGGTACTGCTTCTCCGCCAACTACCCACCCTTGGTGGGAACCTCCTCTGTCGCTTGGGACAGAGGAACTCCGAGGAACCCAACCACCAGGACACCGCGACGCAATGGTTGTTACCCATCGAACGCATTTCTATACTCGAGCCACCTCCTTCGCCTCCTTCCCCTGCCACTTTACTCCCTTCCGCCCTTGTACCCGGTGAACGATTGTCCTCTCGTCTATCGCAAGCCTAACGAACGCCTCCTATTTTCCGCAAAAATCAACGGAGTCGATGAACTCCCAGCTAAGGCGGAACTGGTTCAACGAGCTACGGGCCACCTGACATCAAAGGCCAATGGCCTTTGGGCTATTTGGGCTGCTTGGAAAAGTCATTTGTGTGCCGGTGAGCTCATTCGTTTCGCTTAATAATTGAAAACTTGGTCCAGATTTGATTTGCGAATGGCAGCTTGCCAAAAGATCCTCGAGCCGTTCGATGGAGTCATCACAATCTGTCTTCGAGGCACCTGCGCGTAGACACTGTCATTCTGGTGGCAACGAGGCCTGGAGAAAATTAAATGTAGAATCGGCTCGTCGTGGTCGATAGTTGCATGATCATTTTACTGTCTTGCCACCCAATCTCAAGAGAACGGATCGACGACGACTTGGGCTCATTGTGATCGATATAATTGTATCGGTAACCGTGTAAGTATCTTACCTCTTACAAGGAAAGGTTGCAAGGTAGATCTCTCCTATTTCGATGGAATTTGGCATGCTTGTAGAATGGGTAAAAATAGGCGACACGTATTTTTTTATATCTGCGGATACCGATTTTCAATGGGCGAAACGCAACCTCGAAGATAGGGGTGGATTTCGTTTTTCGTCGATAACGTTATCGTTCTCATCTCCAATGTATAGTACACGAAAAAATAAACATTGTTGCAATTTGATTTTTTTTCATATCTCGTACCGTTAAAACGTTATCGAGGAAAAACAAAAAACACCCCTAATTTTCGAGGGTGCGTTTCAACCCTTAAAAATCGGGTTCCGCAGATATAAAAAAATACGTGTCGCCTATTTTTACCCATTCTACAAGCATGTCAAATTTCATCGAAATCGGAGAGATCGACCTCGCAACCTTTCCTTGTTAGCCTAGCTGATATTGCACACGAACCAGGAGGGATGAACGGGGATGGTCGCGGGGGCGATCAAAATAGCAGGAAGAAAGTCCAAAGAAGTTGGGAGACTGAAAGGGGTGGAAAGATCGCGTACAAAATTTGGGGAGCTTTGATGCGGAAGCACGCTGAGATTCACGGGTATGTCTGGGTTGCTTCTCTCCCTTCAAATCGCTTTCCCTCACTCCCTCGTTATCTCTTTCTCACTCCCTGATTCTCTCGCTCGCCCGCGAGAATTCCCTTGTTATTCAATCGGGCTGGAAAAAGCCTCTCGAGACTGAAATTCTAATCCACCCTCGTTTTTAATCCCCGAATGAAAAGCGGATGGGTGTTATGTGCTGTTAACAAAAGTACGAAGTGGGTGCACATCAGCAACGATGGGAACCAACTGTTACGCGGAAATCGATCATCAGCGATCGTTCATTGTCTAAAGTAAATATTTGGATTTCTCTACGGCCCGTGCGGAAATTGAGTTAGAGCTGTGATCGGGCCCCAATAATATTCCCCTAACTTTATTCGGGCCCTAATCTGGAAGTCACATGAGGGCCGTTAGCGGCCGGTCACACTTTGTCAACAAGGGCCCTTAAAGGCGCAACGACCGGGGCCTTATAAGTTGCCTCAATGGCGCCTCATCAAAACCATTTTAGCGCCCTGAAAATGCCTCAACGGCGCCTCATCATAACCATTTTAGCGCCATAAAATATCCGTATCAGTGGATATACGTGTATGTTAAATGCGTCAGGGTATATCTGTATTTGTTTTTATGTAATTGTTCATGTGCATAGGTGTGGGCGTGAGTACATGTGTATGTATGTGTGCGCGCGTAGAAATGTGATTGCGTATTTGCATGTGAGCCTTTATGACAAACTGCCGTGACAAAATTAATACAAAAAATAATCCATTCTAAGAAATGGATGTGTAGTAGAAATAAAAAAAATATATGGGTCTACTGAATCACTAGAATCTATTTCGATTGAGGGAAAGATCTGGAAAACAAAGACCAATTTATTTACTTATCCTACACAGTCAGATAAAGTTTATGAATGGGAAATATCAGGGAAGTCTTCAGAAGAAATAATTTTCCCTATGATGAGTATTGAGCGGAAATTAGTTGCTATAAAAATGTCGAGAAAACCGGTTGGGACTGTGCACACTTATGCGTTAGCATTACTCCATGTATCAGCGAAACCACGAGTAATTGTTTGTATCTATGTAAAAGGTTTCTTTAATTTGATAAATAAATACTGTCTGATGTTTGTCTGCATATTTATGTTCATCGTTGATTTTTTATTTACTAATGCCCCTACGCTTTTTCCCAATTTGCGTTCGATAATATTATTCGATCGATGTATATAATCGATTTGAATAATTGAAATACCATCAACCATGTAGACTAAGCTATTTATACTTGTTTATCGCTATAATAGTCAGATCTGGGCCTATTGTGGAAATCCCTACTTGTTTATCCCTATACTGGCCAAGTCTGGGCCTATTGTGGAAATCCCTACAGGTTTATCCCTATAATGGCCAAGTAGGATCCTTTTGTAGAAATCCCTACAGGTTTATCCCCATAATGGCCAAGTCGGGGCCCATTGTGGAAATCCCTACTAGGGAAAGCACTAGGAAAGCCCTGAAAGGCCCTTATTTTTATTAGGGATGCCCTATCAGTTTTTCGCACGGGGGACCATCATTTCTTCTGTTATTTTCACGAAATCGCCACCTTTTTTGGAAAAGTCAGTCCAATCGAAAGTGGGGAGTAGGAAAATACGAAAAGACGCAACTCTTGCTTTGAACTACTCGAGCATTCGGCAGAAAACTCTCTCAATGCCAAAAAGCCCATACAAGTCGTATCGTTGACCTGATCCAATGCTCAGATGGGTGACCGCTTAGCAGGGGCTGGCGCGCCCACTACCCAACGTGAGGCAGTTCTACCGAGTTACTAACAACTAAAACTCACGAGGAACATCACTTAAGCGTCAACCTTCGTTTCTGTTGAAACTCGTATATATATGATAAAGCATTGAAAACTATCAGACATGTATTTTTTATCGGCGGGAAAATGGTTTCAGGGGGGAAAACCACCCCTCAAAGAAAGACGTATTGAAGGGTAGTTTTGCAGTTTCACCCACAACCAGTCCACCGAGCTGAATGAAACAAAAACCAAAATTCTTATGTAGAGCGATGAAAAATCCAATATAGAAGAATCGAAAAAAAAATTAAGGGATGACAAACCTTTCTTTGAGGGGTGCCCCCCTCTCAAACTCGTTTCTCCGCCGATAAAAAAATATACGTGTCGAATAGTTTTGAAAGTTTTATCACATATATGAGTTTCAACAAAATCGAAGGCGGACACTTGAGTGATGTTCCTTGTATAACAATATAGATTCCTGTATGTGCAGAGGTAAGAGCGAAAGAGATGGCAAAGGAAAATACCGTAATACGAAGAAACATTTAACGAAAAAACTACCCTTCCACTTGACGATAAACCCATATTGTGCTTGCACAAGTCTACCTCAGTGTCGTTAGTCTTAGCGTTCTAGTCACCCAAAGTTGAAGAATCAGGCACAAGTCGGCTCGTTCAAGTAGCTACCCGAGATAAACTTGGTTGTACATTTTCCTTCAACTTGTTTAAGAACGTCACGTGATTTCTCGGTGTGTATAAAATGAGCGTTATCGAAATCTTGCTCGCACTTCAACTCTCTGTGTTGCTTCTCGCTCGATAGTGATGTCCCAGCTGCAATATTCAGCGAAGGAACCTGAAGGAGGATTACCCAATGGAACAGGCTGCCCTGGGTTACGCGAACACCCGAGGCTCTTTCGCTTCTGTCTCTCGGCGAAGTACCATACATATACATATATGTATATGTATGTATGTGTATATATATATATATGCATGCACACATTATATATACATATGTGTATATGCATGATGCATATATGCACGAGAATATACATGTATACAGGCAGCACGTTTGTACTACATATAGATTATTGATTAGGCAATAACTCAAGGACTAGTTGGGGTGCATATTACCACCATATAATGCAGGCGCTGGTAACTCCCCCAGTCTTGCTCTCTCTCCCTCTCCCTCTCTCTCTCTCTCTCTCTGTGGTCAGCAGTCCGCAGCATCTCGCAACTATACATTATGATAATAAACTCGAACGTGATCATTGAAAAAACAACGGATTGAAGAAGCAAAACCCAAAACGAAAAAATTATTAGCCAATGATCTGTATAATATTGGCCCAATGATATTTCCCTTAAGGTTGCTGCTTTAAAATATTGGGGTGAATAGATATTAATAAAGGGTAAACTTGTCGTTATAGCATATAAATTCTGAATATACTGGCAGCAGAAGAACGGACGTTTCTGTACTTGGTTGTTAAATGTTCAATTTTGAGGTTATGTTAATCTCTGCTCGATTGCAATGGTTATAAGGGGCAACGTCGTTACCATTTCAGTTTCTCGCGTATAGCTTCCGCATGTGTGAAGAAAGTGACCGAAAAAACGAATAATGTGTGCAGGATAGTGTACAGAACAATGTTATCGAAAACAAAGACAGCTTTCGGATGTCATTGATGAGAATGTATGAAAAATATGCGACCAGTTTAGGAAAAAAGTGAGGGCTTGTTGATAACACGGTTTTACATACAGGTCTGGAAACTCCGTCGTTTTTTTAGTGGGTCGCTTACTGAAGAAGTTTTAAATACGAAGTGGCCACTAGAGTCGCTGCGGTAGGCTTACTCGCATAGATGAGGGACGGTGGTTGCGGGGGAGGGATCTTTCTGTCTCAGTCTTACTTCAGCATAGCGACAACTCGTCGCGACCCCTCCCCCGCAACCGCCGTCGCTCGTCTATGCGGGTAACCCTACCGCAGCGCCGCTAGTGGCCACTACATAATTAAAAATGTCTTCAGTAAGCGACCTACCACATTGCTGGAGTTTCCAGACCTGTATGTAAGACCGTGGCTAAGACGTATGCATTGAAATGTGGCAACGTCGGAACTAGGGGAATAGCGGAACCAGTCGAAGGACTAGAGGGCCAATTTTAAGCTTGTTGCTTAAAAATATTGGGGTAAATAGATATTAATGAACATTTTACTAATCGTTATGGTATATTTTCTGAATATACTGGCAAAAGGACAACGGAGGTTTCCGCACTCGTTTATTAAATATTACATTTTAAAGTTTACATCAATCTCCACTTGATCGCATTGGTTGTATGGGGCAGCGTCGTTACTATTTTATGAAGAAAGTGACCCAAAAAAAAAAACCAATATTGTGTGCAGGGTACTGTACAGAACAATATTACCGAAAAAATAGGCAGGTTGCCGAAATAATTAATGAAAATGTATGGAAAATATGCGACCAGTTTACGAAAAAGTGAGGCCTGTTGAGGAGTATGTATTAAAATGTGGCAACGTCGGAACTATGGGAATAGCAGTACCAATCGAAAACCTAGCGCGCCAATTTCAAATACGTTAAGGGGTTACCCCCACTTGCGATGTAGAAAAAATCGATTTTTTTTATTGCATTGTTTTGAAGTGCAATTTGAAGTGCAGTTTTTTTTATGCCCGGAATAGATGACTCTATGGAAGTTAACAAAAAAAAATATTTTCTTCATGTAAACTGAAATTGAAACTTTAAACGCGTTTTTCTCAAAATGGCATTTCTGAAGTCGGTGACCAAGATTACTCGAACACTAATGAACCGATCTTCTTGAAATTTTGCAGGCTTATTTAATACATAAAAATGTAGTCTTTAATCGTTCGATTTTTTTCGTTAAAATCGAACCATTAACTTTGACTGTCCGCCATTTTGTGAAAAATGAATATTTTTTAAAATCCTTCGATTAAAGACTAGTTTATACTTATATTTGACTAAATCCATCCGCATTTTTTTTTCAGATGATCCACTTCGCCGCAATGTTGGTCACCGCAAACCGTGTATATAAAAACATTATTTCATTGACGGCCATTTGCCACTAAACAATGTAATATTTTTCAATGAAAAATTACTGAAAGTTCTTCAAGATGTGTTCTTTAAGATGGTATATTGATCGATTAAAAAAGTTTTGTAGTTTTCTTTAAAAAAATTCATGAAAAAGGCCTTTTTTGCGCTACAAGTGGGGGTAACGCCTTAAAACATAAAAAATTATGTATTTATGTAACCTAAACAAATTTTAAATGCGTTTTTCTCGAAATAACGTATTTCGACGGTTTGTTGATAAAATCTTTGGAACTACTGAACCGATCCTTATGAAATGTTAACCACATATTCTTTACAACGATAGCTATAGCGCATATCAAGGATTTTTCAAAATTTTGATATGTACTATTTTTGCCAAAAATTATGAAGAAAAATAAACACTTTTTTTGTACTTTCGCAAAATGTCCTCCATTTTGTTATTTTTGCATATATTAAAAATCGTATGATATGCACTATAGCCATTAACATACTGAATCTAAAACCGTTTGATTTTTTTGTTTCGGATGATCCATCTCGGAGATTTCATCAACAGCGCAGACCTACAATTTTTTAGGACATTTTTCCAACTACCATTTTCGTCTATAAATGGTGACTTAAAAAAAAAATTTTTAAGTATTTCTAAAGTGTATTTATTAAGTGTAACAACGTTTATATCAATATCTATAATCTCAATCTATATAAAAATTCATGAAAAAAGCCTTTTATTAGCGTATAAAGTGAGAAGACCCCTTAACAAACAAGCAACTTGATCATTCGTCGATTGTATTTCCTCTGATTTCTCCCACGTGCAGTTATTGCTTGGACAATCTCTGAGACGTTTGGAGTCAGTGTTGAAGTTTACATCGTAGAAACACAACGAACATTGTGTTTTCTTCTTTTATTTTCATCATCATCGAAAATATTTAGTTACCAATTCATGCTGCAGACTTTTAATGAAGATCCTGGAAAACGTTTAAGTAATTTCTGTCGCCCGAATCAGCCAAAAAATGCTTCGGCAGTCTAAAAACAAATATTTTCGTTGCGTTTCAACGATGCAAACTGCAACGCCATGTTTGGAGATCCAACAAATTCCATGATAAAAAAAAACGTTGATATGAGAGAGGCTAACTTTGAAGACACTAGACTTCCTAGTCCATCATGATAGTCGCCAATTGGATCCCATGCCCAGAATGCCTAACATAACAGAATCCCTAACACCAATGTCTTCAAAACTTTCTTTGTTCCCTGCAAAGTCATATGTGTGTGGTTGCAAGTATAATGAAGTATACTTGTTGGAAATGCACATGGTGGACACACGTAACTGCACCGTATACGAGGGACTAAGCCAGCGTTGCTGAACGCGCGCGAGCGTCCAAGTGAAAATCGATATAAACTGACCCTCTGCGGTGCATACAACCGTTGCTTAGGGTGAAAAGGAGTTGTTGTTGTACACTCCCTCTTGGAGGTAGCGGTAAAAAAAACGCTGAAGTTTTCGCGCTCACTGCGGGTTTTCTTCGTGAAAGAACGTTGAAACGATCAAGCGCATCGATTTGTTCGAGCTGAACTTTGCAAGCCTGCACTACGGTAATTTTCGTCTCGGCAATGAATTGAGGTATATTGCGAAATGGGAACTAATGTCCGTACCGTGAACGCGCAGAATAGCGGCCAAATGGACAATTTTGAAGGCGATGTCAAGTTCGATAGTCCTCCATAAATTGGAATGGAATGAATTGTGGCGATTCCATCATCTCGTCATAGACGCGAAAATATTTCAACAGTAATGTTGAAAAGGAGAACAAATTGACGTGTCTTCAAGGAACGAAGTAGCCATTCCACCGTCAACTCTCACTGCGCATCAAAACGCAAGACTTTCCATAAACTGACATGGCGGGGGTGGGAGTAATGTTTCAGCAGGAACGATTTTAGGAGCTTTTTCCCCAAGTTCCATTCGCCAAGCGTTCTTATCCCGCGCTATTATGCATGACGTATATACGCGATGTTACGATAAGTTTGATTCGTCCGTCGCTGTCGAACGAGTTGGAAAACTCGCGACAGTCCCGAGGTCGTCGGCGGGAGGGGCTTATCGGAATCGAAACGGGAAAGCGATGAGGTACTTGCGTTTGGTTGAAGGAGAGCAGCGTGTCGCGTGATAACGATAACGCCATGGTAGAACCTGCAAGGAACAAGAATCCGAAGGTGGGTTTGTCAAACCTAATTGTCTCGTGGAGCTGAAGAGATCGGGTAGTCCAGTAAAAGAGACGAAAACCCAGCACTTTTTGGCGTAGAATTTGAATTTTTCACTGAAGGTTGCCTACTGAAGTAACCCCAATAAAATTATGGCCCTCATCTTGCCCCAATCCTAAGAAATAGGGATTAAAAAACTTAAAACCGCCGTATCTCGATAATTGATAGCCCGATCAAAAAAAGTTTCAAACAAAAGTTGTTTGGAATAATAAAATTCGCATAAAGTTATCCGACGTCCAACCCCCTGTCTTTGAAAATAGCGGCACAAAAACGATTCGAAAATTCGGGGTTGATGCGTGTGCGAGCGGAGTAGACTATTAGTACGCTATTTTCAAAGATAGGGTATTGGACGTCAGACAACTTTATACGTATTTTATTGTTTCAAACAAATTTTGTTTGAAACATTTTTTCATCGGGCTATTGATTATCGAGATACGGCGATTTTTAAGTTTTCAACCCCTATTTCTTAGGGTTGGGGTAAGTTGATGGGCAACATTATTGGGGTTACTTTCAGTATGCAACCATCTACCTTCAGTCAAAAACTCATATTCTACCCTAAAAAGTGCTGGATTTTCGTCTCTTTTACTGGACTATAGGGAGTGATGGGAAAGCCTTTCATTGTGAAAGCTAATATCTAAAAACCCGCATGAGTTTTTGAAACCCAGCAAGTGGTATCAGTTATTGTGGCAGCCTTTGTTGGACGCGGCCAATACTCGGATGGGTCACCAAGGTTTTCCACAGTTTCCCTGTGCCCTCGTGCGTTGGGATATTGCTGGCAAATGCACTAATGCATTGGGCTATCATAGTGCCTGCAGCAATCATTCTGGGCGGTCTCTGAGGAACTAAAATAGGTGATAAGTACGGAGTAAAGGTGCAAAAACACAAGAGCACCACTGAACCAGGTAAGGACGCAGCGATATGTGTACTCCGCTCGCACATGCATCAACCCCGAATCTTCGAATCGTTTTTGTGCCGCTATGTTCAAAGACAGGGGGTTGGACGTCAAATAACTTTATACGTATTTTCTTATTCCAAACAACTTTTGTTTGACACATTTTTTCATCGGGTTATTCATTATCGAGATACGGCGATTTTAAAGTTTTCAACCCCTATTTCTTAGGGTTGGGGCGAGTTGAGGGGCGGCATTTTATTGGTGTTACTTTCAGTATGCAACCATCTACCTTCAGACAAAAATTCATATTCTACGCCAAAAAAATTCTGGGTTTTCGTCTCTTTTACTGGACTTGGGAGGGTGAAAGCCGGTGGAAAGACAGAGAGGCAAAAATAGACGGTGAACAAGACGAGGAGAGTTGTTCGGAGTATGAAAGGAGGCGAAGGGAGTTTCTCCCAGTTTTCCCAAGGCTTGACGACACCGGAAAGATTCGCTCGGACTCACGGTACTCAATGACGAACTCGTTTATGTGCGATTTTCCACGTCTATGTGAGTTAGCGGGACTCAGTCACGACTCTTGCGGCCTATGGTCTTGCATTGTGGCGAGATGTAGAGCGAGGTTTAGCGTCCTGGAGGGAAATCGTTGCCAGGAACGAGTGAGAGAAAGAGAGAAAGAGAGAGAGAGAGAGAGAGAGAGAGAGAGAGAGAGAGAGAGAGAGAGAGAGAGAGAGAGGGAGAGTGAGCAAGCAAGCGTGCGGTGACGCAGCTGAGCCATTATCGGAAACTCGTTACATGCACGAGCCGCGAGCTGTGCCAGCCGCTCGCAAAACGCCCTCTTGTTCCATACCGCTCGTCTCCTGGGTACTTCTGTTGCAGCGCCAAGACTCTCTCTTCTATTCGACACTGCGATTCCATACTGGAGCATGTTAGTTCACCGAATCCCATTTCAGGACCTCAAGATTGCAAGACGTGTATTACAGGATTGTACACACGAGAAACAAGATTTTTTTCACAAAAATACGTACTAGCCAAACGACTGAACGACTGTCCATTGAAATGAAGAAGACTAATAGATATTTGGATCGTTCAATGGTCATTGATGGTTTAGCAATTTCGTCAATGGCTCAGCATCGATTGATGGTCATTGTTCACCGTCACTTTGGACCACCGCTGTATCAAGATAGGTTGATGGATTCACTTGGGTTGCGGCACCTTCGTGCGCGCGCTTTCCTGTACGGCCAAGTAGTAAAGATCAACGATTGGGCGGACGAGAATGAAATACGGGTCAAGTGACTCTCGTTCCTCGGGATATGTCATTCTGATGACAACATGATGTGATTCTGAGTAAACATGGATTATTTTGTTCACGTTTTTGAAAGAATTGTGGAACGTAGAGGATTCCTTGTTGCGGTACTTTTGCATGTCTTGGGGGAATCATGTCGCCTGTAGTTTTGGGGGCAAGGGTTTAGGGCGGAGATACGTTTAAGCGAGGATAAGAGTTGCTGATTTTCATGTTTTTTTGAAGCAAACATTTCTTCGCTGTTTTTTAGACTCAGGGTATGTTTTATTACTGCTTTTTGCTGTTACATGGTTCTTTTTTGATTAATTTATGTTTTGAATAATCTTGTTTGGTTAAATCTTAAAAAATGGCGGAGATATGGCATGGTTACAGAAATAATCGATCGATTCTGATGTAATTTGGTATAAACCTTTGTAACCTTATTGTCTAAAGCACGACCCTAATCGTTTTCGAAAATAAAAAGGAAAAGTATTTTTATTGCAAGATGTAGCCACTTTTTTTGAAAAATCCTATCTACGGGTTTCAGAGAATACGATTTCATTGATTTACAACATTTTTCACATTTTATTGGTTCATATTCTGCGTATGAGTATTAATGAAAGAAAAATCTTTGTTGGTTGTTCTTCAGATTAATCTCGCGGACGCTACGTGTCACGCCATCTGGCAACATTCGCCGCAATCCGTTTAGAAGACCATACCCCCGCCATTTTTAAACATTAAAAAAAAATCCACGTAACAGCCAAAAGTACTAATAAAACATACCGTAAGTCTCAAAAATTCTGATGGAATCAGTCTTTAAAAAGAAAACATGAAAATCAACTATTTTTTTGACTTGCCTTGCACTCAGTTTTTCTCAACAGTTTCGGAGCTCGCAGTGTTCGTTGTCTACGCAACGGCCTTCAACACCGACCCAGTCAATGCGGAAAGGAGCTATACCATTTTTCACGTGAATTCCGAACCACCGAGCTCGAGGAGAAAGCATTTGGAAAGCATCTGAAGATCCATGCCGGCGGGGCAATCGAACCCGAGACCTTTGGAACTTCAATCCAAAGTGCAGCCCACCGTGCTAGTCGCTCTTTGAGGCAAGGGTCGAGGCAGCCGATGCTCAACCGTGATCAGACGCGGAGTGGATTAAAGAAAAGCATTTCAATTCAGCTGGGTACATTTCTGCAACGACTCATCATTTGCTTCCCCGAGACAAAAATGACCACCAAATCGAAGGAATTAGGACAAGTATCAAAGGACCACCAATCCTTTTCTTCGCAACGAAACGTACGACGTTGAATTTCGCTCAACGCTCGCAAAATTGCATTTCCTTGGAAGACAGAGGAGGCATTTTGACGTATCCATGATCGTCGGGAAAGTTAAAATCTGATATTCGTTGCTGCATCGAATACCGGAGTGTAATGACCCGAAGATCGTTCTATGTATAGTGACACGGGGACGAGTGCGGCTCTCGCAGTCTCGATACATTTATTCACTCAAGCGAAGCCCAGATATACCGGAGTGCACTTCGACACGTTACGAAATGCATGTTCGAGCCCGAAAAAAAGTGCAACGAGAGAAGCTTATAGAAATATCTCCGAGCTGGAGAACAGGTAGAAGTGGGACACTTACAGTCGTTGGTGAAATGGATAACGATAAAAGGAACCACGATTTATCACGACTCTCTGCCTGGCTGTGGCTCAAAATCGGCCATTAAGGGGGCAGGGAATTAAGGGGTTACGCCTAGTCGGAAAAGTCGGAAAATCACATTTTTCATAATCAATATATTTTGACTGTTTTTCATCTTATGAATGTTGCCTGAGAATATCGAGGTGATCGGATCAAAATTCACAGATTTATAGGCTGCTATGTTGCCTGGCGGAAGGCTCGTCATTCTAAACTTTAAACGCTTTTTTCTCGAAAATACGTTTTCCAAAATCGGTAAGCAAACTATTTTGAAAAGTACTCCATCGAGCTTTCTAAAATTTTTAGAGCTTTTTCTATGTGTAAAAATGTATGATCGAAGGATTTTTTTACCGATGTATACTTTCGATTTGATTAACGAAAAATGCCCTTTTCTTGCAAAAATCAAGACTCTCGGTTTGCAAAACCATTTACAAAAAAAATGTTTCGGAATGTTCGGAAATGATAATTCGGAAATTCCTTCGATTAATCATAGGATAAACTAATATATTAAGGGGTTACCCCCACTGGCGATTTTGAAAAAATCGAGTTTTTTTAATTGCATTTTTTTGAAGTATAAGTATCCGGGCCCATACTTCTGTATGGGCCCGGATTAGATGACTCTATGTAAGTTTACAAAAAAATATTTTCTTCGTGTAAACTGAAATTGAAACTTTAAACGCGTTTTTCTCAAAATGGCATTTCTGCAGTCGGTGACCAAGATTACTCGAACACTAATGAACCGATCTTCTTGAAATTTTGCAGACTTATTTAATACATAAAAATGTAGTCTTTAATCGTTCGATTTTTTTTTCGAAAAAAAATGGCTGTTTTATAACCCAAAATCGGCCGTTTCTTTCGTTAAAATCGAACCATTAACTTTGACTGTCCGCCGTTTTGTGAAAAATGAATATTTTTTAAAATCCTTCGATTAAAGACTAGTTTATACTTATATTTGACTAAATCCATCCGCATTTTTTTTCAGATGATCCACTTCGCCGCAATATTGGTCACCGCAAACCGTGTATATAAAAACATTATTTCATTGACGGCCATTTGCCACTAAACAATGTAATATTTTTCAATAAAAAAATTACTGAAAATTCTACAAGATGTGTTCTTTAAGATAGTATATTGATCGATTAAAAAGTTTTGTAGTTTTCTATAAAAAAGTTCATGAAAAAGGCCTTTTTTTGCGCTACATGTGGGGGTAACGCCTTAACGAAATTCGTACCCTGACATGTGGGTGTTATTTTTTAAACCTCATTGAGTAGAATGCAAAGATATTTTTTTCTTTTTTCTCTTCAATAATAAAGAAATGGGGGGCCGTCGAAGGTGTCAGTTTAGACAATTATGGTTACGGGGTCTATCTCAAAAACTAAACTAGTTAGGAATTTGGAATTTCTGTATATTATAGAGCATATACTGTATTTAAAAGACAAATGCTGAAAACGCCGATTCATAATGTAGTATATATAATAATTTAGTGTATACATAATACAAACGCCAATTCACAATGTTGCATATATAATAATTTATCGTGTACATAAAACAATACATTTATAATGGAAATATACAAAAATATCGTTATTTAAATATTTACAATACCAAATGACTTATTCTTGGAGTCAGTGCCAGCCAAGAACGAGAGATTGACGTCACGGAAGAAACGAGATTGCAAATTAAAAAAAGACTTATTCGTATATTTCATTTATTTTTCTTCGTCTCCTCTTTTTCTGCGAAGAATGTGACAATATTGGCAATTGACTGGTACCGACTCCAAAAATAAGTCATTTGGTTTTGTAAATACTTAAATAACAATAATTTTATATATTTTCATTATTAGCTTGAAGCAGGAGTATACAATGCTTTCTTTAGCTATTATCACCCCATGTGGTTTTAGTTTAGTACTACCTAAGAACTAAGACAGATAAAAAGCATTACCTAATTAAATCTCTAGTTAGGAAAAAAAGTTGATTGGTCATATGTACGGAACCCTAATAAAGCGAGGCCCGTCTCGCACTTGGCCGAGTTTTTTAATACTAGATAACCTGGTTCAGAAGGGCGTTGCTCATCGCAAAAGACGTTTTCCAGGTGTGCTCCCCGGATATCGGCTGTAAATCGATTATAGTAAAATATTGTTGGAGAACAAAATTAAAATATGTTCTTTACATGATACTTTTTCAATTGTCTAATCTTTGCAAAAATGTATGGGATGTTGAATAAGTTCTCGCTGTTTTTTCGTGAAGCATTAATATGCATTAATATGCTTCATTTAAAAAAATCCTTCCTAATACTGTCAAACGTTTCGAAACTGTTGTGTGATCAACTCCTAATGGTTCTGCAAGTTCAGCTAGGTCTGACATGTCGTAATGCCTCCAATTCAACACATCAAAATCATTATTTTTGAAGCGTCTAAACCAATCTCTGCATGTTATATTCGACAGAGCATGGTCGCCGTAACTCTCAACAAGAATTCTGTGTGCTTCAGCTGCACATTAAACAAAAATAAAATAGCGCAGTAAAATTCTCCGCATATACTCTTTTTGGCACGAAATTTGACATGCAAAATGACTATGAAATCAAGTCAAAACATTTTGACTATGAAATCAAGTCAAAACATTTTGACTATGAAAAAAAAGTAGTTTACACTTCGGCGAAATGACATACACTGAATTTCAAGCTTGCTTATACGTCTATATAAATGCGTTGTCATCTTAAACTACACGGAGGCAGTTCTGGTAACGCCATCGGTTGGAGAACAACGAGAACTTATTCAACGTCCTAATATCGTCACGATTTTCTATTAAGGGGTCTTCACATATTAGACGCTAAAAAAGGCCACTTTCATGAATTTTTTTGATAGGTTTATATTATAAATATTGATATAAAAGTTGTTACACTTAATGAATATACTTTCGAAATACATTAAAATTTTTTTCTTAATTTATTTATATAACCCAAACAAACTTTAAACGCGTTTTTCTCGGAACGTTTTTCGACGACTTGATGATAAAATCTTCGAAACTACTGAACCGATCCTTATGAAATTTTAACCACATATTCTTTACAACTATAGCGATAGAGCATATCAAGGATTTTTTAAAATTTTGATATTTACTATTTTATTTGCCAAAAACGGTGAAAAAAAACACGTTTTTTTGTTTTTTCGAAAAATGTCTTCCATTTTGTTATTTTTGGATATATAAAAAATCGTATGATATGCGCTATAGCCATTAACATACTGAATCTAAAACCGTTTGATTTTTTTGTTCCGGATGATCCATCTCCGAGATTTCATCAACAGCGCAGACCTACAATTTTTTAGGACATTTTTTTAGCTGCCTATTTCGTCTATAAATAGTGTCTTGAATAATTTTTTTAAATACATTTCGGAAGTGGATTTATTAAGGCCTTAGGCCACAGTAACGGGTATAAAATCAAATGTGCAAATTTAACAATTTTTTTCGTATGAAAAAGTGATTCACTCATGAAATTAATTACACATCTATTTAGTATGAATATCAAGCTGTTATGATATATATATATATAATTTTCGATGTATAAAATAGCCGACTACTCGAAACTTCTCGAAACAGCTTTTTCCAATTGGCGTGACAAATAACTTCAACAATTCCACAGGACTTCAACAATTGACGTCCAAATTCAAATGACTTTAACAAATGACTTCAACAATTCCAATGACAAATAATTTCAACAATTCCAATTGGCGTGACAAATAACTTCAACAATTTTCACTCGACTTACTTCAAATTAAAAAGTTATGTTCCTAATTGCATTTCACAGAGAGGTACGTAGGGAATTTCTGAATAATCGAAAACTTTTCACTATATGAGCAGTTTATGAGCAGGTATAACGAAAGTTTTCACTGAAAATTCATTTCTTTAGTTCAAATAGCTACAACTTTTGAATAAAACAATATTTTTTAAATTCCACACGTACTTCTCTAGGTATTCTAATGTAGATTAACGAGAATTTTTGTTTATTAATCTAGGTAAAAAATTGTAGATGCTAAATGTCAAGCCGCGGAGCACCTAAAACAAAGATAACAAAAGAAAATATTAGTAGTCGGCCATTTTGTACATCGAAAAAAAAATATATATATTTTCTAACAGCTCGATATTCATACTAAATAGATGTGTAATTAAATTTATGAGTGAATCACTTTTTCGTCCGAACAAAAATTGTTAAATTCTTACATGATTTTATACCCGTTACTGTGGCCTAAGGACTTAAGTGTAACAACTTTTATGTCAATATCTATAATATAAACCTATCAAATAAAAATTATGAAAATGGCCTTCTTAGCGTCTAAAGTGAGAGGACCCCTCAACACACATCCAAAAATAGGCTGTTTTTTTACTGTTGCAA
Organism: Ophion slaviceki; assembly: GCA_944452715.1. NCBI lineage: Eukaryota > Metazoa > Arthropoda > Insecta > Hymenoptera > Ichneumonidae > Ophion > Ophion slaviceki. Next base: position 20,910,815 of record OX101790.1, on the reverse strand, counting down.
CTGAGATTCGTACAAATCGTTATAACTCGTTACCTATTTCTCTCTCCCTCTCTCTCGGCCTTTGACAATTCGCGAATTATTGGATGAATAAAAGTAAGAACTCTTCCACACGACATCCAATATAGAAGACCCATCGTGTTCTAATAATATTTCGACGAGAGTATGTTACCCCTCGACACGGTCATCCGTACTGCAAGCATACGTCGTGACGTCGTTCGCGGTGCAGAATTTGGAGCTAAATTTTCAACGCTTTCTGAGAAAACACCGAACCATTGCGCTCGTTAAATTTGTACCAGCTTGGCAATTTCGCCACGCTGCCGTTACGAATTTGTGTCAGTCCAAATGGACCTATGAGTTCTTTCGTCCTCCACATCCTCCTCGGTTCGTTCATCGATGCGAAATACAAGAGGCAAAAGTCTGAGGACAAATCGACGTATATATTTTCTCCCGGTGACGAAACTGACGAGGACACAAGTTCCGCGACGAACTTCCATCGAGAAATTCAAGCCTCGATAATCGATGATCGTCTTTCTGTCGCGTGAAAATGCTAAAATTCGACTCGCCCCGACTTTGGAAAGGAAAAATCAAGTCTCGCAGACCGCGAGAGACAAAATAGATGAAAAAAAAACGAGGGGTCTGAAGGGGCAATAAACGATTGGGAAACACACGAAAGGCATTAAGGACTTTTCAAACCTTTTAAAACCGCGTCGAGCCAATGGGGAAAAACACGAAGGTATCCCACGTGTATCGAAGAAACATTGGTCGCCGTCACCCACCCAAACACCTTCATCCCTTAGACATTCGAATGCTGGAGAAACTGTCGGACGTGTTTCTCTCGTCCCCCACGTTTCGCGACTCCTTAAAAGAACACGGCTTTATTATCGAGAAATTGATCTTATTAGGCAATCGGAGGGGCGGCGTGGAATTTTGGGCCGTTTGCCAAACTTCCCTTTTGATTCACTCGGTATTCCCATCCCAACTCAACCTACGTCCCCTCGCTCTTCTTTTATTCGACTCACTCCGCGAACCCCTGCAGATAAAACAAGTCTCAATGCCATCGACTCGAAAACTTCTTGTTTCGGGTTCATTCATCAGTAAAGTTTTTTTTTTCTTATTTTTTCTTAAGGGGTTACCCCCACTTGCGATTTTGAAAAAATCGATTTTTTTTATTGCATTTTTTTGAAGTGCTATTTGAAGTGCAGTTTTTTTTTATGCCCGGAATAGATGACTATGTAAGTTTACAAAAAAAAAATATTTTCTTCGTGTAAACTGAAATTGAAACTTTAAACGCGTTTTTCTCAAAATGGCATTTCTGAAGTCGGTGACCAAGATTACTCGAACACTAATGAACCGATCTTGAAATTTTGCAGGCTTATTTAATACATAAAAATGTAGTCTTTAATCGTTCGATTTTTTTTTTCGAAAAAAAATGGCCGTTTTATAGCCAAAAAACGGCCGTTTTTTTCGTTAAAATCGAACCATTAACTTTGACTGTCCGCCATTTTGTGAAAAATGAATATTTTTTAAAATCCTTCGATTAAAGACTAGTTTATACTTATATTTGACTAAATCCATCCGCATTTTTTTTCAGATGATCCACTTCGCCGCAATGTTGGTCACCGCAAACCGTGTATATAAAAACATTATTTCATTGACGGCCATTTGCCACTAAACAATGTAATATTTTTCAATAAAAAAATTACTGAAAGTTCTTCAAAATGTGTTCTTTAAGATGGTATATTGATCGATTAAAAAAGTTTTGTAGTTTTCTTTAAAAAAATTCATGAAAAAGGCCTTTTTGCGCTACAAGTGGGGGTAACGCCTTAAGGCGGGAGCCTGAATTAAAAGGTCCGAAAAATTGTTTTTTTTTTCGTTGCTGGAATCGATAGATAAACTATCCAAGAATATTTTTACGAAGTTGCAGAGGCCAATTGTAAATATTTTCGAAGATACAAGGCCAAAAGCAGAGAAGCGATTGATATTTGATATTGATATTTCTTTCTATTGAAAACTTTGAAGCGCGTTTTCTCCAGTTTTTATTTTCACGATTTTCCCAAATTGGCGGGCGTGATAGCGAAAAAACTAAACGACCTATTGAATCAAAACAAAGTTTATTTTCTTCAGTATGAAAATCTTTTCAAAGTGAATTTAAAAAGTCATTGAAAAAGTCTTGTTAAATAACTTTTATAGCACGTTAAAGGGAGGTACCTGAGTACACGGCGAGAAAAACAGGTAAACTTCGGGAATTTTCATCCCGTACAACTAATGTTTCCATTGGATCCGGGTTTTTATTTATTGGAAAATATGTAGATTGAGGTATGTTTAGGAATTTTTAAAAATAATTTCATTGACTGGACGCGATTCAATCGCGATTATCTCGAAACATAGTTTTTAAAGTCGACGCCAGATGTATCTCGAAAACGGCTTGTCCGATTTTGTCCAAATTTGGATATAATATTCTTCGATCATTTTTCTCGTTCGCCACGTAGGATTTTTGTTAAAATTTTGCTTTTTGGCGAAATGGCGACAGTTTTAACTTAACATTCGTTTTTCGTTCGGAATTTCCGACGATTTTGGAGTGTATACGCATTGCATAAAAACAGCAATGGTTCATTCAAATGAAAAACCCCTACGTGGCGAACGAGAAAAACTATCAAAGAATATTGTATCCAAATTTTGACGAAATCGGACAAACCGTTTTCGAGATACATCTGGCACCGACTTTGAAAACTATATTTCGAGATAATCGCGTTTGAATCGCTTCCAGTCAACGAATTTATTTTTAAAAACTCCTAAACATACATCAATGTACATATTTTCCAATAAAAAAACCCGGATCCAATCGAAACATTGGTTTTTGAGATAAAAATTCCCGAAGTTTACCTGTTTTTTCTCGCTATTTACTCAGGTACCTCCCCTTAAAGTGTTTTTTTAAACACATTTTTTATTCAAACCTGAGAAACGTTTTAGTTAAGCGATTTTTTCAGCTTTTTCTTAATTCACCCAGACGAAAAATATATTACAATTGAACATTTTATTGGTTTATTCGGTTCAGTCAAGAATTACGAGCTGCATCTTTCCCGCCGATTGGGAATTGCAGTGGAATAGGTAGAATTACACCTGGAATAGGCTGATGAATCTGCAGTAATTTATTGTTTCATATTGAAACTTTTTTAATGCATTTCAAATATACATGAAAAGATACCGCAATGTTTTCTAGGCTCACTTGTTTTTTCCCATCTAAAAGAGTACCCGAAAAACGCTTTTTGGACCTTCTAATTTAAGCTCCCGCCTTAACGGGGTACATCTACTAGGTAGGTAAAAAAATTGCGTTTTCTAAAAATATTTTTATTCGACAGTATCACCTTTTAGCTATGTTCCCTAAAAATTGAAATATTCGTGAGATTGAATGAGCTACGGCTTCTAGTAATCAACCGGGCGAGCGGGAGCAGCACCATTCTTCAAACTTTAAACACGTTTTTCTCGAAACACTAGTTTCGAAGTCGGTGGACACGCTATCTCGAGCACCACTTGATAGATTGTTTCCAAATTTACAGGAGATACGACAAGAAACATTTAAAGGTCGTTGACGATCTCTCTTTTTCAAGATCGATCTTCATTTTTTAATAGTTATGTAAAAATGACGACTTTTTTCATAGATTTTGTATGTTGAAGTTTCAATTGGTCGTCACGTTGTTAAAAAAAAAAGATAAAAAAATTTGACGATCGTCAACGACTCGTATCTATTGTTAACTCGAAAAACCCGTTTGGTTTTTAGATCTCAGATGGACCGTTAAAGCTGGAGAGTGTCCACCGCCAAATATCGCGAGAAAAATTTCATCATCTGCCGGCTGCAATTTTTTGATTTTTTTAAAAAGACTCAATATATGTACCTTTGTATTTAAAAAATACGTTTCTTTTTCACCAACCGTGTCCCAGAAAAAAAATTCGGATTTCGACCATTTTTTCGGGCTTCTAGGTAGATGTAGCCTCTTAATCCTCCTCGACATCTTTGAGGTCGAAAAAAGTGAATTTTTGTCTGGGCGAGTCGCGATGAGTAATCGCCATCAATGTGGACCGCGACCTCGCATTATTTATACTTGAGGGACTAACGATTTGTTTACAACATTTCTAGTAAACTTGCTTGGCTATTTTATAAAAAAAACGTTATGTCACTATATTTGTGCATCAAAATTTAAAAACATAACAAAATCATTGTTCAAATGAAAATAAAAAATATTTTGAGATTACTCAGAATTTTTCACATGGTAAACCAAGCGGTAATGTTTTCGGGGGTTTTTTTTTTTAATTACTTGGCGACTCTTTTACTTTTTCAAAGTTTTAATTACTTCTTGAGGTACTAACGATCTGACGAGGGAAGTTCACGAATAGTATCACCCTTAACGTTCCTTCGCAGTCCTCCGGAGGGCTGAGCGGTCACCCATCCAAGTACTGGCCCAACGCTGCTCGACACGGACGATCGCCGAAAGCCCCACACCAATCCCCCTCCCACTAACGTCGCGGCTGTACATCCTGCCTAACCTTAAACCTCAAATGACCGAGTCTCGATTCAACGTCTTTAAAAATGAATCGATCGAGTAGTTATCGTGGAACTAGGCGTATTTATTATTAATAGCATGGAAATCGATACCAACATTCGCGTTGGTGGAACATAGAGTACACATAAGGTCGTCAACCACCATGGGGTGGGGGCTGAGCGCGAGCAATCGCTAACAGAATTTTAAGCAACGCACGACATCAAAGAGCCGAAGGAACAAGGCAGACGGCTGAATACCATACCACGATATAACCATTAATCGCATTAATACGGAGCCATAATTAGTTTTACGTACGAACAAATGGAGACCCGACGGACCCGAATGTTTTGGCTCGTTCGAAAGGAAAAACGACCGTTCCCGGGCTAGATTTTTATATTCCATTCTCCCCCCCCCCCCTCTGACTTTTTCAACAGCACCCTTTCATGTAAGCTTTGAAAAAGCGTAAAAACAACTTCACCCCCTGCTCCAATGTAATGTCTCCATTAGTTCAAAACACTATCACAGTTATGGGGTTGGATTTTTCATCGTTGAAATCTAACGAATATCCTTTACAATTTATCATTTTAATTAAATATTATCCAAAATCACGTTTGACGGATTTAGATCATAGATCGTCGCAAATACAGAATCCCAAAAAATGTTCGCGTGATTTACGTAGCTCAAATCCGCCAAGGGAAGTTTGGGAAATAAATAGAATTCATTTTCGTTGCATTGCAACGATGTAATGGTCCAAGTCATACCACAGCTTCGAACTTAGGACACAAACGCCGAAGGTAAAAATATTCTTTGACTCGAGAAAAATCCTACTATAGTCGAAGTATTTTTCCATCGGATACAGCATCCTTTTATGCACTAATCAATTATTTCTGCAAATTAGGCACATAATTCCATCATGATGAATCAAAAGTTGATTCAACTTGAATAGAACCCTACAGAGCTGGATAAACGATATTCCTCAGTGTTGGAATCAATGGAAACATTTCATTCGCGTAAATATATCATTTCATTGAATATCAAACCAAATCCTGGTAGGCCGAGATTCGACGACGTTGAGGTTTGCATCATTGGAAAGGAACGAAATGATTTTTTTTTAACTGCACGGATTTTATTCGGTCGATTTAGGCTACGAAAATGTCCGAATGTTTCTGCGTATTCTTCTTCGAGATCGACGACCTCAATTTGCAAAACAATAGCTTCGGATAATGATGAAAATCAAGATATCAAAATGACGATAAAAGAAATCGTTGCACTCCAACTATGCAAACTTCAACATCGTCAGATTCGAACCTAATTTCATACGATTCCAACAAATCATTTTTTCCCGCGTGCACCGATCGGTCCCGAAAAACATGACGCATCGCCGATTACGAATCACAAAAAAAAAATCTCAAACTTCAAATACCGAAAACACATATTTTGCAGATCTTCTAACGAGGAACATCACTTGAATGTCCGCCGTCGATTTCGTCGAAACTCATATATGTGATAAAGCATTGAAAACTATTGGACACGTGTATTTTTCTATCCGCGGAAAAACGGTTTTAAGGGGGGAAACCACCCCTCAAAGACAGGACTGTCGAGGGGTGGTTTTTCAATTTCACCCACAAGCAGTTCATCGATCTGAATGAAACAAAAACCAAAATTCTTCTCACGTAAAGCGATAAAAAATCCACCGTAGAATTATTAGAAAAAAAATGAAATTAAGTTATTTCCCCACTTAAGGGGTTATATAAGTTAAAATTTTCGAAAAATCGATTTTTTATTTATTTTATTTTCGTAGTGTACATATATTTAAGTACACACACAGAACATTTCCTGTCAATCCGGCGAATATTCTTGAAGTTACACGCACATTTGTAATGACTTGTCAAAGCGTTCGAAAGTGCTTTTGAAACTTTGAACGCGTTTTTCTCAAAACTGTCGGTTTTAAAGTCGGTGAGCAAGATTTATCGGAAACGGCTGAACCGATCAGTCTCAAATATTAACACAATTTTTTCAAATATGTTTTTCAGTAATTAATCGAAGGTTTTTTCTCACCAATAAATATTTTCCATTTTATAAACAATTTAAGGCCTAAGTTTTTGTCAAACATCGATATTTTTTCGAGAAGCCACCATTTTGTCAATAATTATAATTTGGCTTATTCCTTCGATCGATGACAAGATAATCCATTGTATTAACGAAATATTTTTGGTTTTTTTCATTTTAGATGATCCAGTCCAGAGATATCGTGCTCGCCGCAAGACGCCTTTTTTCGAGGTGCTTCCGGAGATCAGCTATAGCAGCTTTCAAAATAATTATTTTTACAAATAAAAAATGTTAAAATACAGTTAAAAATTACCATAATATGTGTACATTTTTTTACGTTAACAGATTGAAGATCTTCTCAAGAAAAATTCTTGAAAAATCGATCTTTTTAGGCCTCCTGACTGTGTATATCCCCTTAAAAATGTTTTTCCGCAGATAAAAAAAATACGGGTCTAATAGTTTGCAATGCTTTGTTACATATGGGGGAACTCGGGGCCGGACGAATACGCGGAGTAAGATGAATCGTAAGCCTAGATACTAAACAGTGTGTACAAGCACAGTGCTCCCGTTGGAGTTTGGAGGGATGGCAGTGAGGTGAATGAGTGTGAAAGTATCAACTGTGGTGGAAGCACGTGTCTCGAGTGAGAAAACAATATCGATTTTTTGACAAAACGACGTAATTTTTGGCAAAGTATAACATCGTTTCCGTTCATTTGAGTTGCCGATATTGATTAGAGACAGGATTAGAGGTAAACACAATGAACGTACTAATTATTAATATAAAAAGAACAGTTTGTCAAAAATGCTCAACGTCATTGCGTGATAGTTTGTTAATTCGTTAACCGTCTAATGAGGCATGATGAATACGAGCTATCGCGAAGCCGCAATATTCTACAACGTACCACTATTCCCGTTAGCAGGGGTGAAATGAAACTAGTAAAGCATTTGGATCTTCTCCAACCGGTGTTTCTACCAGTGCAAGAAAAATAACTTACAAATAATAAAAATGATATAAAAGCAAGATTATTCGGACTAATCCTACACACTTAGACGAATGTCTTATAAAATTTCTGTTATTGAGAATAAAACCACTTTTACATGTGAAATATGCCAATACTTCGTATCCTATCATTCTCCCAGCGCTGTTTCCCTATTGCACGGTACAAATCAGACTGATTTTTTGCTTCCAAAATGAGAAGACTAAAAACTGTTGATTAGTGTTTAAAATGTTTAAAGTTCCCTGACTCATACATGTATTGTTTTATTTGAACATGACTTTAGCGTTATCATCTTGCCCCTACTGCCCCTATGAGTTTCGACAAAGTCGGAGGCGGACACTTAAGTGACGTTCCTTGCAAGTTTTCTCTAAGTCTGTCAAAATCCGTTTCCAAACACCGGTTGCGAGCCCCAATTGGTCAATGAGCGACCGAGATAAGACCGATCAAAGTTTGGCCATTTCGCAAAACCGATCGTAGGATTTTTGAAGGCTCTATCTGATGTGAAATTCCGTCTTTCTTACGTTCTCACTAACATATCAGGAGGTTTGAACAGGCCCTCGAGCATAAAATCCTCGGATGGTAAAGGACGTTCCGTGAACCACGAGAGAAACTTCCCGAGTTATTTCAACATACATACCCAGCCACACACACGCACACACATACACACACACACACACACACACACTCACACTCACTCACAAACACACACTCACACTCGCTGTCTCTCATATACA
>OX101790.1:20862496-20899996 GCA_944452715.1 Ophion slaviceki | reverse complement strand
AAATACAATACCGACAGAAAATTGAGTAAAAAAATTTTAAGTTTCAAACTTTTATTATAATAATTTTTGTAAATAATATTGTTGGTTCACTCTGACGATACATTCATTATGCAATCATAAATATGTTCATTTTTTCAGACACCCACATCGATGCCGAGAACTTTCACCATCAACGCGCGAGCAAAAAAAATACATTGCTTTAATATGTTATATCTCCGCCATTTGTTAAGATTTCTAATTTTTTTTTACATATAGTTAACCATGTGCATAATCGATCTGTAAAAAAATGTTGTCAATATGTGCGTCATTTTCTTTTAACCGCGTCTAGAAAAGTACCTTCGAAAATCGGCGAAATCGCGTATATAAGGCCTTAATGGTATTGAAGTTTGCAACGATGGGATGAATCGAAAATATATTTCTGTCGTATTATTCAACTTTTTTGGCCCATTCGAGCAACGAAAATCACTGGAACATTTTTGAAGGCCCTTATTAGGGTTCCACAACCAAAACTTGAAAAAGGGTTTAGGTAGTGATAAAAATAAAGAAGTGAAAAAATAACGAAGAATTTTCGTTGCATTCCAAAGATGCAAATTTCAATACCGTTGGGAATTATTGGCCGGTGCTTTTTTCGTAACCCTTTTAACGAAAATACAAAAAGCAAGGAGCTTCGTAAATTTCAGCCACTTAGTGGGAGACCTGGGGACGTTTGCTACATTTTTCAACTTTGCTTCTTCGCTCGCTGGCATTTTTTTTCTATCGTTCTTACGTTAAACTACTCGATATCGAAAACAAGGAGGGTCAATTTTATTTTGCAATATACGTAGAGCGAGAACATCGAGGGTGGTCTCGGGATCCTCTGCATTAGGGGTTGTTTTTATGATGTTTTTGGAGTTTGAAATAATTCGTGTTTCTGCCCTCGGGAAAAGGTTTGGCGAAAAAAGCAAAAGAGGACGGTAAATAAGAGGATAAGACGTTTCGCGGTGATCTAAAAAAGCGCACACTGGTGTTGGGTTCGGTATGTCATGTATATGCAGGGTGATTGTGAATTTAGCCTGGTCCTTGAAAGGGGTTATACTCGAGGTCATTTGCAGCGAATTAACCCCTGTCAACTAGGGGTCGAAAATGTGTGCTTCTAGAGGACCCGATAGCTGCGCGGTTTATTCCATTTTTTTACGAATCCGTGGAAAATTTGATAACGTTTGTATTTTTTTAGACAGTTTATGAAATAAGGAACTTATTTTCGTGATTTTTACGAACTCTTGCAAAATTTTTTAACATTTGCGTTTTTTTTTTTATAAAGTTTATGAAATAAGGAACTTATTTTCGTGATTTTCATTCCAAGTGTGACATTCTTTTCTAGCAATACTTGTCGATTTTTTAAAAATTTACAAAAAATAATCATTCTTGATATTTAAGGGACATCACTGTGACGGGTAGAAAATCGATTTTTCTGCATTTTCTCAAACTATACATATTCAAGAATGCGTGAAACAATTTTCGAATTAAAGTATAAAAATTGGCCAAGTTACAGACGGTTCAGTGAGAACAGGTAGCGCAACGATTGAGGCATAAGTACTAAAACTTTCGATCGAGTTTTTCTCGAAACAATTTTTCTCGACCTGGCGGGAATCATGAATCATTGGTCCCATTTTCAATTGTTAAAAACCAAAATTTCCGTAACTGCATTAGCTATTGCTGTACGTGGCCGGGTTTTTTTTTCTTCAAATTTAGTATGTCCTAAGCCCCCGAATATAAGCAACATATAAGCCAATCAATTGTTCGGACAATTCTCCAAGGTTCGGCCAAAACATTTGAGATAAAAATTCTGAAAAAATTTAAGCTAATTTAAAATCGAAAAATAAAAAAGTTTTTCTTCCTGATATCTTGTTATAAACGCCATACTTTTCGAGTTAAGGCGGTCCTCTAGTCGATTTTTCGATTTCGATTTCGATTTTTTTTTTCATAAATCACATCTACAACAAGTGTAGAAAATGTGCGCCGAAGGATTTTTCGATATTCGAAGTGGTTCACAAGTTACGGCCCTGGATCGGAGCAAGTATACGGAGCAGGTATACTTTCAAACGCGTTTTTCTCGAAACACCATTTTTCGAAACGGTGACCACGATATTTCAGAAACTACTGCACCGATCTTGTTCAAATTTATACAGCATCTTTAATATGTTATAAGCCAGCGATTGAACTAGGATTATCATGATTGCTTCGATAGTTTTTTTTGTACGAGCGAAAAACTGAAGAAAAAATGAGTAAAAAATAGAATGTAATTTTCAAAAGTGTATAAAAAAGTCAATTTTTGTAATTTAGAATTCACTCTAGTTCAATCGCTAGTCTTAAATATGAAGATTAACATGCCGTTTGGTTTTTTTATTTCAGATAAGCAGAACAGCCGCAATCTTGGTCACCGTCAAGCACCTCTTTTACTTCATGTCTTCCTGTCGGCCACTATAACTTTTATTCTATTATATATTTTGACTTCAAAAAATTTGTAAAGCTTATTTAAATGTTAATAAAGATTGTGCAAAAACAATGAGATTGATTATTTCGATGTTTTGCCCGTAAAAAATTATTGAAAAAGCCGTAAAAAAACAGCCGAGAAACTAGAGGATCGCGTTAAGCCATCCTACTTATGAGCGTTTCCAGCGAAAATAGTTGAAAAAAAAATCTCGGAGGAAAATTATTTAAAAATTCCGAGTGATGCAGTATAAACTTACGCAACTTTTTACATCTTTGATACTTCCTCTTAAACCCTATAGTTCTTGGTTACGTTGCATTTTTCAAAATTTGTCTTTTTTAGCCAAAAATGAAATAACTTTGCGAAAAAAAATCGTACGAAACTTAAAAAAAACGAAAATGGAGCTTCTGCTACCCCGTTCAAGTTTATCATCGATCAACATGACAACATTTTTTTCCATAATTCATGCGCCCATTTCTCGATGATCGAAAAAAAAGCCGAAAAACAGTCACGTACAAAAGTGCGTACCGGGTCGAAAAAAAAATCATAACAAATATTTCAAAAAAGCAAAACAAAGCTGAATTTCTTCCCTTGAAAACGCCGTCCGTTAATTTTGGTTATCTTTTTTTTTGATGGAGCTATCTAACTTTTAGTGGGGCAAGAAATATCGACTGATGTATCCAAACTTTTGAACGGCAGCGTATGCTTGATAACATACCTTTTTCCCAAATCACAAATAAATAAGCTAGGAGACAAAAACGCGTCACAGTGGTATCCCCTCTTAAGATCTTTTATTTCTGAGATAATGAGAATTTTGGGCATGCATTTTTTCTAAGTGTTCATTCGCTTATCAGATTTCAGAGAAGTATCAATTGAGTGCCAAGAATGAAGACGTTTTTTTACAACTGTTTGTTTTTGGTAAAAAGTCTGGAAAATTTTTAAATAATCTTAACGATAACTCGGAAACTCCTCATTTTCAACCCCTAGTTGAGAGGTTGATTTGTTGCAAATTACCTCTGGTACAACGCCTTTTAAGGGGACTTCTTACTTTAAACGCTAAAAGAAGGATATTTTCGTGCATTTTTTAAATAGGTTTATATTATAGGTATTGATATGAAAGTTGTTTCACTTAATAAATACACTTTAGTAATGCATACAAATTTTTTATTTATTTATTTATGTAACCCAAACAAACTTTAAACGCATTTTTCTCGAAACAACGTTTTTCGAAGCTAGTGAACCGATCCTCATGAAATTTTAACCACATATTCTTTACAACTATAAATATAGCGGATATGAAAGATTTTTTTAACCTTTGATATTTACGTTTTTTTGCCAAAACCGATGAAAAAACACGTTTTTTCGAAAAATGTCCGCCATTTTGTTATTTTTGCATATATCAGAAATCGTATGATATGCGCTATAGCCATTAACATACTGAATCTAAAGCCATTTGATTTTTTTGTTTCGGATGATCCATCTCCGAGATTTCATCAACAGAAGGACCATTTTTTTAGGAGAATTTTTTAAGTCTATACATAATGACTTAAATAAATAAACATTTTTTAAATGTATTTCGATAGTGTATTTAGTAAGTGTAACAACTTTTATATTAATATCTATAATATAAACCGTCCAAAAAAAAATCATGTCATCGCCTTTTTTTAGCGTCCAAAGTAAGAAGACCCCTTAAACAATCAATGCGATATATACGAGTAGCATAATTTGACGTGGGCTTGTGCGGTTGATTAACTAAGCTGAAAATAATCGACAAAATTTATTCTTTCTTTTCCACTAGCGTAGCAACGTCAATCGGTGCTTAAGGGCTCCAGAAATGTACGTATCTATATGTTCGTCAGTAGTATGACATCCTTAGGTTAGCAATACAGCGAAGAGAGGGTATATGTATGTATACAAGTACAGCTAATGGAATATACAGATTGGGTTATAGATCACGGTCGGTTTAGGTCTAATGATTGATTTTGATATTACCATATGAGTTGTGAAACTGTTGATGATGAGTGTCGATTCCGGTTCCTTGATGATGAATATCCAGCATCGCTTCCGGTTCACCGCCGCTCTCAGAGCAGTTGCTCAGGGCTAAAACCAAACCGATAGACATACACCTTGCGTTTTCACTAAAATTCAGAATAATTTCTTCGTTTGTTCTTATCGTTTTTTTATTTTCAAGCTCCGTTAACTCTAGCTTTTCCAATTATTCAATCTCTCGTTTCCGCTCCATCGTCTTATCACCGCCCAGACGGAAATATCGCATTTCGACAATAACTTATATTCAATTATTGATCACATTTTTGCACAAGCATAAATTGGAAATACCGAAAATATTCGGTGTGACGTAAAATCGTATTTTTGTCGGACAAAATGATAAATTGACAATTAAAGGAAAGGAGCTTGCCGTATGAGAAAGCTGACGTGGAGCTTCTTCGAGAGTATCTTCATATGTGTATTTGCACGTATTGATAATTTCGTTACGATGCACGTGTCGAATCGAACAACACGTATAAACAACGAGCCTTCACTGAGAGAGCAAACAAATTTTCACGTAAAAACGAACAACGAATAAATAATGCATGCAATTCAGGGCTAAAAGTGGAGAAAAAAAATGAGATTGATGTTTGCATCGTTGGAATACAATGAAAATTACTATTCGCGAATTATTTTAAGGGGTTACCCCCACCTGCGATTATGAAAAAATCGATTTTTTTTATTGCATTTTTTAAGTGCAATTTGAAGTGCAGTTTTTTTTATGCCCGGAATAGATGACTCTATGTAAGTTTACAAAAAAAAAAAATTTTCTTCGTGTAAACTGAAATGGAAACTTTAAACGCGTTTTTCTCAAAATGGCATTTCTGATGTCGGTGACCAAGATTACTCGAACACTAATGAACCGATCTTCTTGAAATTTTGCAGGCTTATTTAATACATAAAAATGTAGTCTTTAATCGTTCGATTTTTTTTCGAAAAAACATGGCCGTTTTTTAACCAAAAAACGGCCGTTTTTTTTCGTTAATATCGAACCATTAACTTTGACTGTCCGCCATTTTGTGAAAAATGAATATTTTTTAAAATCCTTCGATTAAAGACTAGTTTATACTTATATTTCACTAAATCCATCCGCATTTTTTTTTCAGATGATCCAATTCGCCGCAATGTTGGTCACCGCAAACCGTGTATATAAAAACATTATTTCATTGACGGCCATTTGCCACTAAACAATGTAATATTTTTCAATAAAAAAATTACTAAAAGTTCTTCAAGATGTGTTCTTTAAGATGGTATGTTGATCGATTAAAAAAGTTTTGTAGTTTTCTTTAAAAAAAAATCATGAAAAAGGCCTTTTTTGCGCTACAAGTGGGGGTAACGCCTTAATTTGTTTAGGCAGAATTGAGGTACGAAAATCGCTCAACCATTTTGAAGGTGTTACATAGGTTGGAAAATTTCCAAAAGTCCATTTTTTATTTTTATTATCTAATAGTACTAAAATGTGTATAGAAAATTCTCCCAAAGTTTTGAGTCAACCGGAGTAAAAGTCTAGGAGAGAGAGCCTTTGGCAGAGACCGGCCGGGAGCGGTGCACGTATATCGCATTTTTTTCAAAACACTATTTTTGAAGTCGGTGGACACGATTTCTCGAAAACTAATGCAGCCATCTTATGGAAATTTTGCACACTTCCTCAAAATAGCATTGACTAGTGATTGAAGGAGGGTTTGTTTTTCGATTACAACTAATTTTAAAAGGCTATACGTAGTGTAAATTGTACCAAAAATTGAACTATTTTGCATACAACTCTGCCACAAATTCGAATTACAATTTTTTTTAAATCCTTAGTTCAATCATGAGCTATACTTATCTACTAACAGAAAAAATTGGTTTTTTAATTTCAGATAAAGCTATCATGAGTTATCGTGACCACCAGGAGGACACTTTTTTAGGGGTCTCTTTCCAAATTGTCCCAAATTTTTTGATGAACTTTTTCTTGAATTTTGTTGAAATGATGCATTTTTATGTGCTTATCATTTTTAATAAAATAATTTATATATTATATTTTTTATAGAGACAATATCCTTTTTTGGCTTCGAAACCCACGTCACTCCTTAAGATACTTATTCCGAGATTGACAATATAAATCTGCAAGAAAAGATTTTGTATAATGAGGAAAAAGAGAAAATAAAAATGTTGAATAAAACTCTCGTTGCATTCCAACGATGCAAACTTCAACACTCAATACGAGAAAAGATAATTACGAATGCACAAAAACACGTTTTCCGAATAAAAAGAAATCTTATTTCACAGTATGCGCGAATGGACGAATGCATGGTCGATGACGTTGAATTTTGCATCGTTGGAATGCAACGGAATTTCTGTGTTTTTCGATTGCATACATTTTATCTGGCCGATTTAGGCTGAGAAAATCACTGAAACGTTTTTACGTACTCTGACAGATAAATAGTTTCGATTTGCAAAATAAAGGCTTTGGATAATGATGAAAATGAAGAAATGAAAATTGAAGGAAAAAAATCGTTGTGTTCCAACGATGCAAACTTCAACGTAATAATAATATTCTTTTTTTCTGTAACCTCGTGGGTAAGGACTGGATGGGTCAGACGTTTTGGATGAGGCGTACACGTAAATCGGGCTCTCGCAAACTGAAACGTCACACGCGAGATTAAAGGCACGAAAGAAAAATGAAGGGTGGAAGGGCAGTGGAAAAATGGCGGGAGAGAGAAGAACGCATTGATACACATGAGGCAAACGGGCCAAATTCAAGTCCTACTCAACTGAAACGGTAAAAAAAGGGAAACCAACGAAACCCCGAGTGTCAAATCGCAGCGAAATATGTTGTGCTTAAGGGCTAACACCACGGTAAAATGGTCAAAAAATTAATTTTTGATTTGCTTAAGAGATGCTTTGAACCATCTAGAAGAAGGGGAAAAAGTTTGGTACCTGTAGGTAAAAAAGTTTTTCTTGGAATACCATTTTTCATAACGGTACGCAGCACAATTTCAACAATTTTCATTCTATTCACTCAAAATGTTGAGCACATCTTTACAATCAAATTCCGAAGAGAAATACGTACGAGATTTTCCATGAGTTCATTATAACATTATTTATTAACAAATGATTGTCTTTTTTACTGTCGAAAATTGAGTTTTTACTTTAAATGCTTGCCCTTTAAACAAAAATTAATATTTTTAAAATCCCCTACGTATTTCTCTAGCTATCATGTAAATTTATAGAATTAATTTTTTTGTTAAATACTAAATTTCAACATTTTATATAATTTTTCATATAATTTTTTTTGTTCATTTGAAGATATGACTAATATCCTCGAATATTATTATCCTCTTACTTGTCCTTCCACCCACAAGAAAATCGCGGAAAATCGCGCAATTTCAGACGTTTACGGTGGTGTCACCCCTTAATATTTTTCTTTTAGGTTCGCTTTCGCATCTCAATGAAAAACGTCGTTTCGACTTTGCACTCTAAGTGACATTTTCGAAAAATCTCATCCTACATTATTCGCGACTTTGCGGTGCATTTGTCTATCCGTTTGGTTTTCAATTTCAAAGGTAATTAACGGGTATACAAAGAGACAAAAAAATGGAAAGCATCGAATTCTTGCCGCAGCCTGTTGCATCCTCGGGGTCAAGATCTTCCTTGCAGATTATTATTGGTTTCGCTCTTTCATCTTCAAAGCAGGTTGACGAGTGTATGAGAATGTGCCTGTGCGCATTTTGGGTACTCCACTTTTTCGGATCGTATGTACGAACGAGGAAAAATGACGAATTAAATCATTATCGACGGAAATACGAATCGGATCATCGGATCACGAATAATCGAGTGATTCATATAAAATAGTCAATGCGCATGATCAAGGTTTCAAAAATTCCATGTCACGAGCAATGAGAACGAATTAGTCTCGATACTACAATTTTCTTGTCGCAGATGCTGACCTGGCTCTGAAGTTTGCATTGTCAGAATGCAACGAAAATTATATATTTTTTTCTTTCTCAAATTTCTATTGCAGATTTGAGCCACCAAAATCCCCCAACTATTTTTTAGTGTGGAATTAAAATTGTCGAGTAGTATCGTAATAGAAATGAGGAAATAAAAATATGAATACGACTTTTCGTTGCGTCCCAACGATGCTAACTTTAATACCATATGCTCACGTACACGCGCTGCACAGAAGCACACACGTCTCATGTTCCATTTATCAAGCACGACCTGCTGAATCTGAGACTACCCCGTAACGAACAAAAAAATCATTCATTTCAACGGGAAACTTCCAAATGGAACATACATTTTGGTTTTCATTTCGTTCATTACCGGACCAGAGATTGTAGCGATACCGTGAAAAAATCGAAAATTTCAACTGGTCAACAAATCGAGTTTCAAACTTCATTAAATTCATTCACTCACATTAAAATTCATATTTATGAATTTCGAAAAGCAGATAAATCTCTCTCTCTCTCTCTCTCTCTCTCCTTCTCTGCCTCACTTTCTTGATATCGTAGTTTGCATGGTTGGAACGCAACGTCAGTTAATTATTTTAAATTCACAAAATTTCTTTTTGACCGATTCAGGCTATGAACATACCAGAATACTTTTACATATTTTCAATATATTTTTATAATAATTTCATCTCATTATATTTTTTGTATTAATTGCAACAAAGCAAGTTTCAACGTCATCCCTGTTCCTATTTGTAGCTCGTTCACATTAGTGTTTAGTACTACTTTGTATTGACATAGCTTTTGCATTTCCTTTTTTAACCTACGGTTTTTTAAGATTGTTTAAATAGTTTGGAATATTTATGGTTTTATATATATATATATATATATATATATACATATACACAGGGTGTCTTTCTGATGTCCGCTACCCGAAATAACTCGGTAATTATCGACGTCACAAAAAAATGTTCCAGACAAAAGTTGTACGGTATGAAGGGGGTCATCAAATGCGACCAATTTTTTTTTATTTCGGCGACGCACAGTGAAGGTCACCTCCAGTTTTTCAAATGGAATAGTACATTTTTTTCAACCATCTTGTGGAGCACCTCAAAACCGCATAAAAAACATTATTGGTCAAACTCGTTCAAAGTCATTCAAGGTCACCTATTAAAATGAAATACAAATCTAAATATCTCGGATCACTACCGAATATTTGGCAGTGACCCAAGATATTTAAATTTGTTTCATCAATACTGACCTTGAATGACCTTGAACGACTTTGACCCCCTAGTGTTTTTATGCGGCTTGAGGTGCTCTATAAGATGGTTGAAAAAAAAATGTACCATTCCATTTAGACAAGTGGAGGTGGCCTTCACTGTGCGTCAGCGCCTCCACCGAAATAAAAAAATTGTTGGTCGCATTTGATGGCCCCGTTCACACCGTACAACTTTTGACTGGAACATTTTTTTGTGACGTCGATAATTGTCGAGTCATTTCGGGTGGCAGATATAATAAATAAACTTTTTTTGCATTCCATATTATTATTTTTTAGCCATAAATTTATTATGTTTTTATCTGGACTATACTTGATTTTCTTGTTGCAAATTCGTTCGTCATTGGTTTTGTGGCTAAACATGTGATTGAGAAATGAATAAACATTCTATCCATCTCTCTCTCTCTCTCTCTCTCTCTCTCTCTCTCTATCTCTCTCTCACTCTCACTCTCTCTCTGAGCAAATGCACTCAACGCGTGACGCTGTCCCTTGATCATCAAAATATCATTATTGTTGCAAAAAAATCGTCGGTATTAAATAAATCCTGCGAGAAGGAGCCGCAATTTTTAGTCGGTGAGATCCGAGCTTGTGCGAGGTGACGCGGAAGTGTTATTGAATGGCTTGTGTAATGTGTGTAGGTAGCGTAGCACGAGAAGGGAAGAGATATAGGTTCGCCATACATGAGGCAAGTTCGGGTGAATCTCATGGGGCGACAGGATATCCCGTGGAAGTGAGGTGTATATTGATACCCGGGCTTTCTCTGCTCGCCTCGTACAGGGGATCATCGAAGTTTGCCGAGCGAACACATTGTAAGTGAAGAGTATATATATATATATATATATATATATATATATACACACTCGAGGTGTACAAGAACAATCGGCACGTATCAACGCCATATGACGCCATGTGTCATCCAATATAGATATTTTATGCATGACCCGGCTGTGAGCGTGTGCGGGACCAAAAATAAACGCATTGGACAAGTTTCCAAAATCTTTTTTTCCTTATCATCGCCGATATTCGATGAGCATGAATTTTATCTTCAATATCCTTTCGCGACCGCATCCCCTTCATTTTTACCCCACGCTTGTCACGATGCTGTTTCCAGTTCTCCGGTGACCCGACCCGGAGTACTGCCTACGGATGGGTCCGAAGTTTGCATCGTTGAGAGGTAATGCATTTTTTCATCATTTTTTTAATTTACCGTAATTCGTCGATAATTTGAGATCTAGTTGTCCACAAGAGCTCGTAAAATACATTTCAAGAGTTTTCGACAAACGTAACCTACCCTTATCGAAGGGGTGTGAGTTGAAAAAATCATGTCCCGCGGTTAGGGGTAACTCTTTTCATTGGCGTTGTCGGGACTCGAAAGGATTCTTAAAAAAAAATAGAACGATTTTTGTTCTCCGGAACCCACTCTTAGCGAGGGGTGAAAGTTGAAAAAAATTTCT
Organism: Ophion slaviceki; assembly: GCA_944452715.1. Taxonomy (NCBI): domain Eukaryota; kingdom Metazoa; phylum Arthropoda; class Insecta; order Hymenoptera; family Ichneumonidae; genus Ophion; species Ophion slaviceki. Next base: position 20,888,821 of record OX101790.1, on the reverse strand, counting down.
CCTGCAGATTTCGGATAACTATTTTTTATTGCCATTGTATGTACGGCGCCCCGGGAAGAGCCTCCAAAAATTAGTTAAGCTATTTTAATCGACTGGAACCCACCCTTAGTTGAGGGGTGAAAAGTTGTCAAAAATGATATTTCCAGCGAATTTGAGAAAACCTTTTTTTTATTGGCGTTGTATGTACTGTGGCCTGGAAAGTGCTTAAAAAAAATTCAGTGATTTTAATTCTCCGGAACGCACCCTTACCGGGGGGAGGGGGGGGGGGGTGAAAGTTAAAAGAAATCCTATAACCCGCGGATTTGCGATAACCATTTTTTAATTGGCGTTGTACGTGCTGTGACCCAAAATAAGATTCCAAAATTAGACCAATTTTCATTTTCCAGAACCAACCCTTACCAGAGGGGTGAAAATTTAGAAAAATCCTATATCCCGCGGATTTGAAAAAACTATTTTTTTTATTGACGTTGTGTGTACTCTGACCTGAAAAGAGACTCAAAAAAAATCAGCAATTTTACTTAGCCGGAATCTACCCTTACCGGAGGGATGAAAGTTTTAAAAAATCCTAAAACCCGCGGATTTGAGATAACAATTTTTTAAATGGCTTTGTACGTACTGTGAACCAAGATATGATACCCAAAAAAATTAGACCAATTGTAATTTTCCCGAACCAACCCTTACCAGAAGGATGAACGTTAAAAAATCCCTTTTTCCCGCGGATTTGAGAAAACCACTTTTTTATTGGTGTTGTATGTACTCTGACCTGCAAAGAGCCTCGAAAAAAAATCAGCGATTTTAATTCTCCGGAACCCACCCTTACCGCAGGGGTGAAAGTTTCAAAAAATCCTATAACCTGCGGATTTGCGATAACGATTTTTTTAATGACTTTGGACGTACTGTGAACCAAAAGAAAATTCCAAAAAAATTGAACAATCTTAATACTATTTATCGCATATACACGAGGGCACAGGGAAACTGAAAAACCTCGGGCAACTAGCTTTGTGAATAAAAAATCCCGCGGCAGTTCCGTCGCGTACCTCCTATCCAACAATTCTCTATGCGTCGTTTCGTCTGCTCGGACCGGAGTCTACCGGAAATCGTGTATCGTCCTCTCTGGCTCACCCTGTACGTGTTATGCACATCCATGCCTGTCGTATTGCGCACAGACGGAAATATTCGTGTACACAAGCTCACCACTGCGGTGCATAACGACGACCTGGGAACTTCGTGTATGGCCTCACTTCGTGAGAGTGCGGAGTACGTACGGTAGACACCACGGTTTCGCATTTCGATGGCGCGTGCTGTGACACGTCTTGAAAACCACACTGAGCCATCATCGCACCACCGCATAATCTTCGGTATGCGTGTGTTCGCGCAGAATTCTGACAAGGAACATCACTTAAGTGTTCGCCTACGATTTTTTTAAACTCATTTTTTTGTATTTTGTTATCGGCGGAAAAATAGTTTTAAGGGGGGAAACCACTCTTAAAAAAGGCGTGTCGAGGGGTGGTTTTGCAGTTCCACCCACAAGCAGTCCACCCATCTGAATGAAACAAAAACCAACATTCTTTCAATGTAAAGTAATGAAAAATCCACTATAGGGGTATTGAAAAAATTGAATTAAGGGGTATTCTCACTTTAGACGCCAAAAAAGGCAATTTTCATGAATTTTTTTTAGATTCATATTATAGATATTGATATAAAAGTTGTTACACTTAAGAAAAAATACACTTTCGAAATACATGAATTTTTTTTATGTATTTACGTAACGCAAACAACCTTTAAATGCGTTTTTTTCGAAACAACGTTTTTCGACGGCTTGTTGATAAAATCTTCGAAACTACTGAACCGGTCCAAATGAATTTTCACCACATATTCTTTACAGCTATACAGTGGCGTAGCGTGGATTTTTGCCGCCCGGGGCTAACCCTAAATTTGCCGCCCCCCCTCCCTATTTTCGCAACTGAGTGCCGCCCGCCGCCGCCGCCCCACATCTGAGCCGCCCGGGGCCATGGCCCCTTCTGCCCCCCCCCCCCCCCCACGCTACGCCACTGCAGCTATAGCTATAGCGCATATGAAGAATTTTTAAATTTCGATATTTACTACATTTTTTTGCAAAAACGGTGACATAAACACGTTTTTTTTTCGAAAAATACCCGCTATTTTGTTATTTTTGCATATATAAAAAATCTTATGATATGCGCTATAGCTATTAACATGCTTAAGGGGTTACCCCCACTTGCGATTTTGAAAAAATCGATTTTTTTTATTGCATTTTTTTGAAGTATAAGTATCCGGGCCCATACTTCTGTATGGGCCCGGAATAGATGACTCTATGTAAGTTTACAAAAAAAAATATTTTCTTCGTGTAAACTGAAATTGAAACTTTAAACGCGTTTTTCTCAAAATGGCATTTCTGAAGTCGGTGACCAAGATTACTCGAACACTAATGAACCGATCTTCTTGAAATTTTGCAGGCTTATTTAATACATAAAAATGTAGTCTTTAATCGTTCGATTTTTTTTCGTTAAAATCGAACCATTAACTTTGACTGTCGCCATTTTGTGAAAAATGAATATTTTTTAAAATCCTTCGATTAAAGACTAGTTTATACTTATATTTGACTAAGTCCATCCGCATTTTTTTTCAGATGATCCACTTCGCCGCAATGTTGGTCACCGCAAACCGTGTATATAAAAACATTATTTCATTGACGGCCATTTGCCGCTAAACAATGTAATATTTTTCAATAAAAAAATTACTGAAAGTTCTTCAAGATGTGTTCTTTAAGATGGTATATTGATCGATTAAAATGTTTTGTAGTTTTCTTTTAAAAAATTCATGAAAAAGGCCTTTTTTGCGCTGCAAGTGGGGGTAACGCCTTAATGTAAACCGTTTGATTTTTTTGTTTCGCATTATCCATCTCCGAGATTTCATCAACAGCGCAGACCTACAATTTTTTTGGGACATTTTTTTAACTACCATTTTCATCTATAAATAGTGACTTAAATAAATAATTAAAAAAAAATGTATTTCGGAAGTGTATTTTTAAGTGTAAAAACTTTTATATCAATATCTATGATATTAACCTATCAAGAAAATTCACGAAAATAGCCTTTTCTAGCGTCTAAAGTGAGAAGACCCCTTAACGAAGTATTGTTGCCTAGAAATGTTTGTAAATCGTTCTCATTATGCATTTTATTTTATTATTCTACGGATTTTTCTGAATGCGTCTGTAAACAAAGTTTAACGATACTCATAAAATTAGCCAAGTTATGGAAATTACAAAGAATACACGCTCGGGGAGCGCGGTCGAAAACGGACCCAAAACTAAATATTGAATTAAAAATTCAATAAAATTATCTTTCATGGGTGTCCCATACAAGAAAAAAGGAGCGGAAGAAAAAAAATTCTTACCCTGGCATGTGGGGTGTTATTTCTGAAAGCTCATTGAGTAGAGTAGGAATGTATTTTTTTTCTTTTTTATCTTTAAAAATTCAGAAATGGAGGGCCACCAAAGATGTCAGTTTTAAACCATTTTTGTTACGGGGTCTATCTCAAAAACTAAACTAGTTAGGAATTTGGCATTTCTGTACATTATGTACCATATACTGTATTTAAACAACAAATACTGAAAACGCCGATTCATAACGTAGCATATATAATTATTCATTGTAGACATGAAATAATAGATTTATAATGAAAATACATAAAATCGTTGTGATTTAAATATTTACAATACCAAATTACTTATTTTTGGAATCGGTACCAGCCAAGAATGAAAGATTGACGTCACCGAAGAAACGCGATTGCAAATTTAAAAAAGACTGTGGTGCGTATGTTTCATTGATTTTTCTTCGCCTCCGCTTTTTCTGCGAAAACTGTGACAATATTGGCAATTGGCTGGTACCGACTTCAAAAATAAGTAATTTGGCATTGTAAATATTCAAATAACAATAATTTTATATATTTTCAGTATTAGCTTACAGCAGGAGTATACAAAGTTTTCTTTACCTATCATACACCCCATATGGTTCCAGTTTAGTACTGCGTAAGAACTAAGACAGAAAAAAACATTACCTACCTAATTAAATGTCGTGTTTAAGAAAAAAGTTATTGCGACTTAGCGTTTGTTCCATTATTAAGTTTGTCTGTTTCATGTTTTTTTTTCGTTGTTAATCTTGAACAATGGCGGAAGTATGGCACGGTCTACTAAACTGCATTTTCAAAACTGGCGTGACGTATAGTTAAAAAAGTAATCGACCGATTCAGTTGAAATTTGGTGTAAATCATTCTAACCTTATTGTCTAAAACATGACCCTCAATGTTTTTGAAATAAAAAAAAATATTTTGTTATTGCGAAATGTGGCAATTTTTTTTGAAAATTCCATTTTTTTATTTCAAAGTGTACCATTTCATCCATTTTGAAAATTTCTCACTTTTTCTCGGTTCAAATTCTGCGTATAAGTGTTAATGAAAGAAAAATCTTCATTGGTGTTTTTTTTCTGATTCTTCCCGCCAACGCTACGTGTCACGCCCTTTGACAACATCCATCGCAACCCGTTTAGAAGACCGTGGAAAACCACCGCCATTTTTAAAGATTAATTTTTAAAAAACCATGTAACAGCCAAAAGTTGTAATAAAATATCCCCTCAGTCTAAAAAATGATCAGATAATCTTTCAAAAAAAAACATGAAAATCAGCAATTTCTTCCTCGCCTAAAGGTATCTCCCCCTAAAACGCGTTTTTCTCGAAACTATGCTTTCCAAATCCGCAACCACGATATCTCCATAACCAATTAGCCGATTAAGCTCAAATTTGGCATACACCTTCAGTAGACTGCTTTTCAACGTTGGTAGCAGAACGGAGTCGAAATCGTTTTTTGTTCATTTATATAACTTGTAGAGTGGTCAGAAAAATATGCAAAATTTATAAACAAAGTTTAACATGCCGCCATTTTTTGCTGAATCTGCTACCAAACATCGCAACCCCCATACGGATGAAAAAAAGGTTCAGTTTTATTTCGGATTCAGAAAGCGTCCAAAACACTGGTCGTCAATCGGCGGCCTTTTTCGCGCACCGTTGCAAAGAAACGTACAAAAGTACAAGACAATTTATTTACATTTTTTTTGCAATTAGTACATAGTCTTGAAGGATCAATAAATATGTCAATTCGTTTTTTTAGTTATTTTTTCTTTTACTCCATCTTTAAAGTCATCTCCAAAACAGCCCTCTGGACAACAATACCGCCTTAAGGAGAAAGCCAGGGCAAAATGAGAGGCCAGAGTCTCCAGCCTACGTCACTCGGTGCATACAGTTTATACCGCACAGCACACGTACACGTATGCATATGTCTATATGTCTATGTCTATGCGCGTGTGTGTAACTGCATATACATATCGGTGGATGCATTCGTGTGCGCGATACACGCGCCTGTCCAATGAAGGGTGTACGAGCACTCACTGACACTTTGAGTTGACACATATGTATATATATACATGTATAGAAGTATGTATATACAGGTTATGTATATACATGTATATACATAACCGTAGAGTTATGTATACACACACACACACACATGTACCTACGGATACGCACTCGGTTCATCAGCGCACGTGTAATTTTACTCCACATGTACATTAATGGGTTACTGTCAGAGGTGTCAAGAATGCGACCATATATATGTATATATATATATATATATATATATATATATATATATATATATATATGGTGTATATATATATATATATATATATATATATATATATATATATATATATATATATATATATATACGTGTGTGTGTGTGTGTAGATATATATTCTTGTGAATACGATGCATTCAAATATGACCTCAACTCATGTAAAAATCTGTACCTAGATATGTATGAAGCGATGCGGGTTGAGGATTTTAGTGGAAGCTGAGAACTTGACTCCACAACGATGCGACATCACAGAGATGGGAGCTGCTATATATATATATATATGGGTGTGTGTGTGTGTAGGCGGTGCCATTCAGAAGCATTATGGTTTCGAAGTTGACGGACCAATCTTCCACCCGTTTTTGTTTGTTAGCAGGTATATAATATTTTGCAGCGTCTCTCGATATTCATGCATATGTATATATATATTTATTTATGTGCGTGTGTGTGTGTGTCTTTTCTACAGGGTGTCCTGTTATGAATGGATAATCCTGCAACTGTCGATAGGTCAGATTATGTCCTACTATATGCTGCGATTTCACTTTAGTAAAAGTCCCACGGTTTTCCAGATAAAAATCATCTACTTTTGGTTTTTCGCATGCCATTTCTACAAATGATTAATTTCTATCCCGGTTTTTTAAAAAATACTCTTAGTTATTTGTTTTATCCAGTAACGTCTTCTTTTTAACCTCAAATGTTAAGGCAACTAAATGAAAAAAGATCTTATGCAGAACTTTCGTACAAACAATTCGAACATCTGATTTTAATAGCCTGCGGTGGAAAAAAATGTACTACGCATATCGTGACAATTACTTTGAGCAGTTGCTTAATTATTGTCGATTCATATTCTTTGTAGAAAAAGCATGCAAAAAAACAAAAGCAGATGATTTTTTTCAAAAATATAGCAGAGCCCAGAATCTCAAAAACCGTCGAACTATTACTAAACTGAAATTCCAGCATATAACAGGACATGATCTGACTGATCGACAGTTGAAGGATTATCCATTTACAACAGGACACCCTCTGGGTGTGTGTGTGTGTGTGTGTGTGTGTGTGTGTGTGTGTGTGTGTGTGTGTGTGTGTGTGTGTGTGTGTGTGTGTGTGTATGTGTGTGTAAATATAATGGGCAATAATGTATGGCTTCGAACAATCGTACGCTCGCAAAGCCTCTTCTGCATATTACGTACAATGGAGACTCCGCGTTAATTCCGCGTCAACCTCCGGACCCTTCGTGTTATTTTTAACTTTAAATGAAACCATGGAACGTGCAACTGCGAATCCGAAAGCTCGAGACACCGATAAGAAAAAAGAGATAGGTAGGTACAAGCCCGATGAGCAATAATTATCGCGAGGGACATCTGAACGTTTTCGCGGTAGTTATTTTTTAATCACAGGCGAGCAACGAGCATAGCAAACGCACGTTTATATACAAGTAGTATGGGTGTGTGTGTGTGTAGGAATATGGGTAGATAAATCTTGAAGTACTCGCGAAAGAACTTGACGAAACTTTTCGGAGCAATATCGGCAGCAAAATAAGAGACAGAAAATAACACAGGACACCGGTATGGTATTGATTTTTACGCGAGTTCTCTCTCTCTCTCTCTCCCTCTCTCTCTCTTTCTCGTCTCGTCCTCCTTCCTCCTCTGCTCGTAACGTCCATCGCTGACACAGGGTAGCACGGTCTAGTCATGGCGTTTGCGTAAGAACCCTCTTGCACCAGGTGTATGTATACACCTAAGTACCTGTGTACGTACATACGGACACACGTGTCTGTATGTACGTACAACCCATATCACGACACCCATAATACGACGTTACGACGTTCGTAAGTGTCTCCGTTCAACCCTCTTGGATAGTGTCGAAGATTCGTACGGATATGGTCATTCGAAATGTTCTTTCTCTTCCCAAGTGTAATATATGTATATTCAGCGCCAGATATTATTGTGCAGTACAAAACTTGACAATGAATTATGATCATCATTGTGAAAATCGTTCATAACAATAATATGAATTGAAATTTTTAACATACAATGTATCTTGCAATAATAATAATTATCACTGTTATTCATATTGTAAGATGTATTCTAATTGCTCATCATCAGAAGATGATTTAAATGTCAAACATAAAAATAAAGTAACCAAATAACAAATTTTGTTCCATGTTCAAAAATTTGGTTGATTTTTTATGAATTATTAGAATATGTCTTTTGATAATTATTATTATCATCACTATTGGTATTATTGCAAGATATGATATCATTATTCGTAATAATAATAATAATACCATTTTTAAAATAAAAATAGATTAATACAATTTTTTTATTTTCATGTCTTAAAATGTAATGACTATAATTATTGTGAATTATTATAACAAAAATAGGAACGATAAAAGATGTTGGAAATAATAATAATCAAAAATAATAATGTGAATATCGATACTTATGATGATTATAATGATAATAATAATAATAAATATAATGATAATGACAGCAACAACGACAACAACAAATAATAACAATAATATTATAATAATAGTGATAATAATAATGATGACGATAACAAAAGTATGAATGATCAAAGTAACGACGATAATAATAATGATAATAAAATATAATATGGTGAATTAAAAGTAAATTTTAATTAATTTAGCACGTATTTAATGAACACTTATAATCGATTTTGACGCACGTTCACTAAGAAGTGACGTATTCCTGAAGGACGTGAATTCATTGGATTCATTCGTGTTCATTCGCTGGCACAATTATCCGATAACGTGTCCATTCATTAGGACTTTGCCGATATTGACGTTTAAATTATAGTTTCAACTAATTGCCATGAATGCCAAACAACTATCGCGGATCTTTTTTTTCCCGTTGAGCAATGGAAAAAATGTATTTTAACACGCGAAGCAATTTTGTCTCCGAAGAACGAGAGGTGAATGAGCCCGACAAAAAAATGTACGCGGTCAGCGTGTATCGTAAGCATGTGGGTGTGCAGTGGTGGGAGGCAAATGATTCGAGCTTCCAATACTACGTGAACGACGAGAGGATATCGTAACTTCATCGATTCGAACGTCGCGCGTATACGTCAAGCACACGTCTCGTTTAACGACCCTAATGTCTTCGATGTAGTACAAGAATCAACTGTATATAGAGACCGGCATGGAAACCCCCTCCGTCCCGCTCACTTCCCAGACGGATCACGATTATTGATTGACAGTAAATTGCTCGTGCCCTTTGAGGTCACGAGAATTAATCAATGCGATACTTTTCTTTCCCCTTATGACCCCGAATGTTTAAGAATAATCGTCGAGGGACATTGAAAAAAAAAGAAACAAAAATTGACGCGTTTCGGGGGTATTTTTGTTTGTTTCGAATTATCGAGACTCGAAATCACCGGGATTCTCATTGAAAGTACGAACATTTACAATAGGAGCGCGGAAAAGAGCGGTTCTTTCATTTTCGCTTTCCATAAACCAGTTGAGAAATTTGTTGCGGACTCTCCAGATCCTACTACATCCCTATAGGGATTTGACAGGGACACCGCATGTAGGAAGGCCACATTGGAATCCAAGTGGATTCCGCGATATTTCCCGATTGGCGTATTTGAAGAATTTTTATTTTTGCAATTGTCAACTGGCGTTTGTTGGATCTCCAAAAAAAAATCCTTTCGTGATAGCGTGCACAAATTGTTTTGGGGAGTCCCAAGATGCACCCACATCTCTATAGAGATTTGTTAAGGACACCGCACATAAGGACTCCTCATTGGGATCCAATTGGATTCTGGATGATATTATGTCAAAGTGCAGCAAAATAAATAACAAATGATAACTAAAGTGGATTTTCGGTGATGTGATTGAAATCGATTTTGAAGGTATACTTTTTTAAGCGGTTTATACTTTTTTTAAATAATATTTATACTTTTTTAAACCCACTCATTTTATGTGTGTGTGTGTGTGTGTATATATATATATATAGGATGTCAATTTCAATTTAGCAAAGGTCCTACGGTTTTCGAGATTTTTGGATTTATGTTTTTTTTAATCATCTGCTTTTGGTTTTTTACATGCCATTTCTCCTAATGATATGAATCGACAATAAGTAAGCAACTTCTTAAAGTAATTGGCACGATATGCGTGGTACATTTTTTACACCGCAGTCTATCAAAGTCAGATGTTCGAATTGTCTTGTATGAAAATGCTGCATAAGATCTTTTTCATAAAGTTTCTTTAACATTCGAGGTTAAAAAGAAGATTTTTCTAGATACAACAAATAACCAGGAATATTTAAAAAAAAACCGGGTACAAAAAATTACCATTTGCAGAAATGGCAACCGAAAAACCAAAAGCAGATGATTTTTATCTTGCAAACCGTGAGACTTCTACTAAACTTAAATTCCCGAATATATTAGGACATAATCTGACCTATGGACAGTTGCAGGATTTTCCATTAACAAGAGGACAGCCTGTATATATATAGTTTAGAAAATTTCAGCGCACGGAATGGGATACCATTTATCAAGAATCGTTTCGGATCCTGATTGATAATGCGGGAATCCTTTGGGATTCAAATCGGAACAGTCTATTGGATTCCAATGGGGAACCCTGTGTAAAAACCAATGCACGAGCCTGGCATTTCAGTATTGGGATCCAATGCGACGATTCATTGGATTCCTATCAGGGAGTAGGGACAAGTATGGGGATCCAGAAGGATCTCTATGACTGTTTCTGCACTGGAAGTGAGGTTTCTCAAAAACCACGATGAAACTATATCCTTAAAAATTCTTTGGGATTTAAATCGACTGTGTCCATTGGATCCCAATGGGGAATACCGATTAGAATCCAATGTTCGAGCGTGGCATTTTAGCATAGAGATCCAATGCGATGATCCATTGGATTCCTATCAGGGAGTAGTGAAAGGTATGGGAATCCGATTGGATCTCTCCGACGATTTCTACACGGGAAGTGAGGTTTCTCAAAAACTGGGATAAAACTCTGTGTGCGTGTGTGTGTGTGTGTGTGTGTGTGTGTGTGTGTGTGTGTGTGTGTGTGTGTGTGTGTGTGTGTGTGTGTGTGTGTGTGTGTGTGTGTGTGTGTGTGTGTGTGTGTGTGTGTGTGTGTGTGTGTGTGTGTGTGTGTGTGTGTGTGTGGGGTGTGTGTGTGTGTGTGTGTGTGTGTGTGTGTGTGTGTGTGTGTGTGGGTGTGGGTGTGTGTGTGTGGTCAAATCATGTCCTACTACATGCAGGAATTTCAGTTTAATAAAAGTCCCACGGTTTTTGAGAAAAATCATCTTCTTTTGGTTATGCGCATGCCATTTCTACAAATAATAACTTTTTTACCCGGTTTTTTAAAAATACTCTTGGTTATTTGTTTCACCTAGAAAAGTCTTCTTTTTAACTTTGAATGGAGTTTAAGGAAACTGTATGAAAAAATATATTGTTTCTCTTCATTTATATATATATATATAAATGAAGAGAAACGATATATTTTTTCATCATCATATTTCCAAAGGTTCAGGCGTATGCCCTCGCCTTACCATCCCTTTTCCTTTTTACCTTACACTTGCCACTTCGCTATTTCCAGTTCCCGACAAACCCTCCAGAATGTTGCACACAGCCGCTCGCTTCTTATTTTCGCGATGACCGCGACTACCGTTTGTTCTCTATATACGACGGGTGATAACCCAGAAACAAAAGAAAATTTTGAATGGTATTCCGTTTCCGTTTCGGGCGTAATTAAAGCGTTGCGTAACGCGGCTGCCATTCGGCTCTTCAGCTGGACTTTTTCTTGTTTTCGTATACGGCCGCTGCGACGAAAATTAAGCTCCCCTCACGCACGGTTTCGAACAGCCTTGGATATAAAAAAACGTGGGATTTTCTTCTGCTTCGTGTTTTTACCCTCTCACTAGTATCCGGGAGCGCGTGGCCGTTTAGTACCGTACGTAATGAAAAAAAAAACGACACACACACACCCTATACCTCTCCTCTTTTATGCACCGTTCGCAACCCTCCATGCCTTTGCCACTCGGAAAAGTAAAAGTTTATCTAGCCCCTGACTTTACTAACTGGTGCATCCGACCCGGCATTGTGCCGATCAATAGGAGAAGCGACGCTGCCTTCGTCGTGGTAGAGAACACCGTGCACGCGATCGTGGCAAAACGATACCCGAGCTATACTAACACGAGAGAGACAGGGATAGCGAGAGAGAGAGAGAGAGTGAGGGGGGGTGAGGAAGAGCAAGGAAAAAGAAGAGAAATAAAAAGGAAGATGGAGTGAGACACAGGGTGAAAGAGAAGAGAGAGAGAAAGAGAGAGAGAGAGAGAGAGAGAGAGAGAGAGAGAGAGAAGTAGACAACTGGCGAGACCAACACTCTTACGCCATAGTGCGAGGACACTCGACGCAATTGTCTGCAAATGAACTTTTCTCGCGTACAAAACGTAAAACCCTCCCGGCCTCATAGTTCTCATTTTTTTCCTCTCGCACTTCCATCATTCCAAATCCTTCAACACTTTTGTCCGTGATGGGACATTCGTACCAGACTTCGTTTTTTTTTATATTCATTCTATCAGCGTTGGACGTTACACGATTGTTTTTCAAACAGAATATCATATTTACTGGTATTTTTCATTTAAACATCCTGGGCAAATATTTTATGGTCAACCGACCAGGATTGGACAAAAAGTAATATAGTTTTTTTAATATTGATGATTATACATTTTTAAAATCATTTTTCTATGCATGCCGGTGATTCGTAAGGTTAATGATGATAAAAATGAATTAAATTAGGGTAAGTCGACCAGTGAATGGACGGTGACTAATGAATCGAAAGCTGATTTATATTTAATATAAGTGAGGAATATGAATTGTTGATAAAGACTCGTAACACTATAGTTCAGCAAAAAAGAAATCACAGGGGTCGTCAGAAACGATTCTTCCATTTAATATCGAATTTTGTGCCGCACGAATTTTTCTAGTTTGTGATATTTGCACACCGCGCAATTTACTACGGCTGTGCACAGTAGGTGTTCTAAAGGCGAAAACAATAATTTTTATGTTTTGAGGGTAAGTATTGCTTTCATTACTTGAGATAGAATTAATCTTTGATTTTTTTGGCAAATTTTCAAATAAACTCGTAATAATGGGTCAGAATTAAACATGTTTTTTGACTGGTGTATTCTAATCTCTTTCCAGTAAATAGACATATGGGCTCTGTTCTGATTGTTTTCAAAGCAGAGTAAAAAATTTAACTCATCTGCTGAAAATTGCAAAATTAATTACTGTTAAGAGATGACAATGCATATTTCGTTAAATATTCTCATAAAATTGGTTCATACGTTTTTTTAAATTTTGACAAAATTTAATTTTCTATTTCTCTGTCGGAACAAACTTTGGTAGTTCTTTGAGAATGTCATGGTAAGTACAAAAAAGCTTGGTGTATTTTTTACAAAATCTTAATAATAAATATAAAACTCATATGTATGAGAATATTGTAATTTTTGTGCAACACAGTGATCTCCAAATCTAGCATTTAATAAAAATGAATAATAAATCTTTGATCTACACTGCACGTCCATATACTGGCGGTCGAGTGTCTATTTACTGGCAATTTCGTCCAGTCACTGGAGATTTAGTCATTTCGGTACTCATATAGAAATTCCTTCAATATTATTTCTCTCAATTACTTCGAACATTTTGTTCTACTATCAGAATAATATCTTTAGGTAACTATAGCGATTGAAATTTTTCTTTTCATCATATATCCATTTTACAGCCCATCTGAATCCAACAGTGCAGTTATTTGTCCATTTACTGGTCGCTTTACCCTATATCGCGAAAATCAACGATGTCAAAATTGATGATAACAATTCATTCAATTATATTGAAAAACCTTAATAATAATAAAGTAACTATAGAGTGAATTTAAGACGATTTTAAATCACGATCCATACGCCTATCAACGCAATTTGAGAAAATATTATTTCACTAAAGATAAATTCCTTCTCAATTATTGAGTATGTTTCAACGCGATTGACATCCGTGTATTTCCTTTTTTTGTTTGAAAAAAAATAGAAATCGAGCCTAACAACGTTGTATCGTGGGAAAATTTCGAAAACTCACTACCGTGGGATGTACTTTCGAAAAGGTTGACTCTTGAAGAGTGTACGATAGTGGAAGAGCGATAGAGGGAATGAGTAGAACAATAGAGACCCCTTGCTTTAGCAGAATCTCCACCTGAAGGGCACTGGATCGAACCCTTCTGTCGTTGAACATTGTCCCTCTTTCTATCTTTCTCCCTACCCCTCTCTTTCTCTCGCTCCCTCTTTCATCTTCTTTCCCCACAATGTATACACTATAGTGTGGTACATGCTCCGGCGAGTGTTTCGTGCCACGAGATCCAAGTACAAGAGACCTAAGCCCTTACCACCTCGCTCCCAAAACTCCTCGAGTTTACCTATCTCGCCTCTCGCAGTCTCCTCGAACAATTGACCACAATAGACAAACGAAAAAAAAAACAAATAAGACAAAAAGATCAACAAAAACACCAAAATTCCTATGGAGAGTGGTACCCAAGAGGGAGAAATACAAAAAATCAACGCCTCAAATATATCTCGATAACGAGGCGATTAGCTTCTTCAAACTACCGATGAACCCATGCAAAGAATCGTTGGCGCGATACTTGGTCACCGGTCGGCCGATTTTCCGCTAGTGGAAACTGAAGGCACTGGGATCGAAAAAGACCCCAAGAAGTTGGAACATTGAAATTCAAAAGAAAACATCAAACCGCGCTGATATCCTAAAAACGTCTAATACGAGTCCATAGTCCATCGGACTTGTTCTTCATCCGAAGCTTCCCACCAGCCAGCTCACCCTACAATCGTTCTTTATTCTCTTTCTGCCCGTCCGGAAAGCCCGCCGAGTCGCCCATCATGTGTGCGAGAGAGGGAAGAAAGAGCTGGAGGGACACCAAAGCGAGAAAGGGATGGTGAGAGGAGCGGCAGACACAGGACTGATGGGACCATCCGGAGTGTAGTCGTGAAACGTCCGTTAGAGAAGCCATACCGCGGAATCGGTGGTATACAGAAATTGGATGCTCCCGTACGTTTCTAGCTCACTTGTCCGCGATGTAACGTCAAAAGTAAAAAGAGGATGAAAAAAACAACCACATAGTCGTCGGTCGCCGGAACGTGGCTGTTCCCGCGTTGGTTCGCGGTTGGCGGCAAGTAGATAAGGGTAGCGTGTGTAAGGCCCGACTTTACACGTATAAATATATATATACACGAAACTCCGTGGAAGAGAGGGGAAACGAGAATGGTAAAGGGGAGAGTGAGAAAGAATCAGGCTATGGAGTGAGGTGGGGAAGAGATGGCGAGTATCGTTGGAGGTGGTAGGTTAGGCGGCATGACGATGGCGTCCGTGGAGGTCGCGCATGCGCCAATCGACCTACACCGCGTGACCACCATTTCGATCAATACTACGTTCGAGCTGTGAATTCCCGCTCCCGCTCACTACCGTACAGCTGCCTCTCCGACCTCTCGATCCCTCTCCCTATTCCTGTCCACCAACGGCATCAACTCGAAGTAAACCTGTGGATATAGCCGTACAGCCAATGTGCCATCTCCCCTCAATTCTCCGCTCTCTGGCCATCTCTCTCTCGCTCTCGCAGCCACCCAAATCCAGCGCGAAGGATGTTGAATTCGAAAAGTGTTATTTTCCCCCGCGGTCTATCTCTGAATGATATGAAACAGGAACGCCTCTCCACGTGGATACCACGTGTGCACCACAGCAAGCCCATACCACCACTGGGGATCGCGTTTTCTCTGCCTCCTCCCTCTCATCATCCATCCTCCATCCGCGCACTCCGGCCACCTCCTCTCGCGGTCACCAACGTATATCCATGCGCTCTTCATCTCGCGTTTTGTTGGTTCTCCAGTCACCCTCTCGCTAGAACCCTCTCTATCTCTCTTTATCGCTCGGTTTCTCTCTCTGGAGCATTGGCGACATGGGGGGGTTTTGGTGGCGCCAATTCTCACGCGGTCCACGCTTTTCAAAAGCTACCGGCACGCGCGTTACGCACAATAACATAACACCCGCACGATTCACCGTCTGTACGATCTCACCCACCCACTCACGCACGCACACACTCCGTAGAACTGTGGCGGGGAATGTGGCACGCGTCGCATTTCGCCCGTTATCACAGGGGACAGATGCTCGTATTTACATACGTCGTGAAAACTGCCAGTGACTGTATCGCTATCACTGCTCGAGCACTTCTGAAGAATCCGGAAATCAACCAGGACACTTATCAACAATCGATGACTTAATCGTCAAGTCGACAGATATCCTCAAGGTTTTACGCCACGACATGCCTGCGTTTTGCAAACACTCTTTTGCTCGTGGGATGCGATTCTCGTGATGCCCGATAAGCGCCAACATAGCGCGTGCGACGTGACATCAGTGCGGAGCGAGTTACGCGGTGTGAGTGGTCCAAAGAGTCGATCTTTGCACGCGAAGCGAAACTTTCCGTTGGATCAGTGTGGGATGTGATTGTGTCAAGCGGGGGTAACGATTGGGTGGACAGACAGAGGGTGGGTGACGAGTGGATTATTGCAAAAGGGGATGGTTTTGTTTTGATCGCGGTAACAGTTGGTAATGTCACGGAGAGGTACATATGTATTTGTCAAAATTGATGTTCTACTCGAACGAGATGGACGCGTGGCAATCTTCGCTCCTCGCGGAGTACAAGACGCGGATGATGAAGAAGAAGAAAAAAGTAACCGTGAAAGAAAAACCGGGCTAGACCTCCAGTAAACAACTAACCTGCTATTCGCAACGCTGACATTCTCTGAAACTCAGGCTCCTGCAGCCACTTCCACATTCTACGAAATGTTTCGCGTCCGCTCTTGAGCTTCGACCATGGCTTAGGATTACGCAGTAAATCGCTCAGGGTACCCTGACTCCGGCACAAGACTCTCTGGGCGAATATAGCCTGCGGTATACTGTATCTCTTGAGCTCGGCGCTAATCCTCTGTGCCAATTCCTTGGTGTTGATCTCCTCGACCTCGCCGGCACCGTTACCCGCCGACGACACAGTCTTCATGACGACCGACGTATGCTGAACGTGCTGTTGCGTGTGCGATATCGTCTGTTGTATCTGTGACTGTTGTTGTTGCTGTTGCTGCTGCTGCTGTTGTTGCTGCTGCTGCTGTTGCTGAAGCTGGGTCTGTAACGGCGGTGGCGAGGACGCGGGTACCGAGAGTGTCGGTGGCGAGTGATGCGAAGGCGCGAAACTCGTCGCCGCCGAGACCGGTGGCGACGGTGGGCTAAGAGCCGCCGGGCTTTGCTGTAATCTCGGCAAAAAAGCTGGCTCGTAATGGGGACTCGCCGATTTGTGAGGTGAATTGAGGCCGCTCTGACTGTACGCGCTTTGCGGTGACAGGGGACTTGGCTGCAAGCCGGCACCTGGCGACGGGTAATTGTGCGGTGGTGACATTCCCATTGACGGCAATTTGTCATAAGCGTAAGGCGAGTTAGCCATGCCGAGGCCAATATTGGCAAGACCGTTGTTTTGCATAACTGCGAAACTACCGGATACGCCGCTACCGCCGTGATTGTAGGCAAATTTGTCGCTCATCGTTGATATCGGTGGCAAGGGTTGCAGAGGCGTCAGGGTGGCGTAGGACGAGCCAGGACTAAAGCCGGGCGGTGACATTCTCTCGGCGACCGATGTTAGCGTCTGATAAGTAGGCTCGGGCTGCATAGCCCTGAAGTCGGTCGCGTCGATCATACTGGCCACCGATACACTTATTCCCGAGGTCGGTGAGAGCTTACCGGGACTCAGTAGCTCGGAATCGGCGTCGTCGCGTGAGTCAACGTCGATGTCCTGGGGTGGCACGATAACTGAGAGCGTTTCACGTGTATTACTGCCGCTGGGCCTACACGAAACGGCGTTTGATGCTTCCTGCGACGAGGAGAGATCCTCGGCAGCGACGAGGTGCTGTTGCTGCTGCTGTTGATGGTGATGGTGGTGGTGGTGGTGATGGTGATGCTGGTGATGTTCACCTCCACCGCCTCCGCCTCGTTGCTGCTGCTGCTGATGCTGCTGCTGCTGGTGTTGCTGCTGCTGCTGATGATGCTGGTGATGGTGTTGTTCCACCTCCTGCTTGACGCCGAGCGCGCCAGCCCCGAGTAGTTCCAGCGGGAGGCTCGCGCACGCGATGTCGGGACTCTGTGATGCCGACGATGACATACCCTCGACGACGCTGCAAGCACCCTCAACTTCTCCTCCTCTTCCTCCTCCACCTCCTCTGCCGCGACGTCCACCGGCGCACCGGCTTCCTCCACTTCCTCCTCCTTCTTCGCCTTCGCCTCCTCCTTCGCTCGCTTCAGCTTCAGCCTCGTCGAGCTCGTCGAATCTACCCCCACCTGGGTTACCGCGCACCTCGTGGCGATGACGATGCACCCTACTACCGACACCACCACCACCACCACCACCGCCACCGCCACCACTACCACCACCAGCACCAACACCGCGTCCTCCTCCGCTCGTGCGTAAACTACCGCTACCACAAACACCGGCGCCGACAACGCTCCCAGCGACGGAGTTATCGGTAACGGAACTACTGATCCTACTACCCCTACTAACGCAGCCGTTGCCGCTTCTAGCAGCAACGCCACCGCTGCCGCCGCAGCCACCGATACTGCCTGGACTACTGTCGCCGATGTTGCACAAACTGCTCGCGCTACCGGTGCTGCTGCTGCTGTTGCTGCTACCGCCACCCCCGATGACGCGACAGTTCCCATTCGAGCCACCCCCACTTCCGCCCCGGCCATGCGTACTCAACGCAGCCGGGGAATCGACCGAGTCCAACAATTGCTCGCTATGCGACCGATGATCGGTTATGTCCCCTATACCTTCCATTTACGCACATCTAGTTCAGTTTTCCCTCGACTCTGCCGTGTGCAATTTGGGTGCTTTCGGCAGCTGCCTGATGGCTTTTCCGCACTCCCGTCGATCGATCAGGAAACTCCTTTCGCGCGGTTAGGTAGGACACTGTCGTCCCGAACACCACCGCAACGCGTGTACTCGCCCACGAGATCCCAAGTGACAGCTCTCGGCCTTTATCGCGACCACAAACGAACTTTCCAAAAGGTGCAACATTTATACGCCAAACCAACAAGCCTGATCACAACACTTTTCGAATCAAGACTCTCCCCGGCACATTTGTTTTTGCCTATCCCTTCGAATATTCACACTATCACCGTTTCCCGCCCTATCTCACTCACATACGCGCACCGAAAACAAAAACAATATCCACGCTATTTCGCACAAAAAGTGGCAACTAAGAAAATCAACAATGAAGAAGCCGCCAGCTGTTCTCTTCGTTCTCCCGACTATCCGCGAGTGTGTTTCTCACTGCCCTCCGCGGGCCTGCACAACGCGCCACCGAAGGTCACTGCGGATCTCGCCGGTTTTCCGTGCGTTACTTCCACCTCGCGAATCCCGCGAGTAAACCGTCACGGCTGGCCGAGCGAACGCTGAAAAGCAACCTAAACAAGTCGTTCCGTGACCGACCAAAACAGCCCTCCGGCCAAACGGACACCTTTTTATCACCCGAACCTGACACGAGTGGCAATCGCGTGAAATCGCGCGTAAACACTACCACCGAAATACTCGTTTCGCCGAAAACTGAACGCGATTGTCGAGATACCGTTGAACGTTTCGAGATTTCGGGCAAAGTTCTCCACACACGGCTCGCGTCAGAGGGGCCAGATCGTCGTACGTTTTTCCGTGGAAACGTGCTGGATCCGTGAATGTTGTCGATTGAGTGCGTGTGCCTCGTCGACCAGCACCGTTCGCCCGTGACATACGCGGAGCGAGTGAGCACACCGCTGCCCCCGGATTGTGTACAGCCGGGCTAGCGAGGGGGAAGCGAGAGGGAGCGAGAAAGCGAACGGAGGCCCGCTGCTGGTGGCGCGACACGGTCCTTTGCAAACGGTTTACACACACACACCGCGTTTCGACGCACACCGTCACTCTCGAGAGATCTCCAAAGCCTTATCGTTGAGAATCGAGAAGACTGGAGGATTTATCACCGTAACACGCAGCTTTAGGAGAACGTCGCGAGATGAGAGCAGTCGCGAGGACTTTTGGCTTGTGGGGTGCTCTCCCGGCTGAAGCGGAGACTCGAAACGAAGCTGCGGAACGGCCCCGACGTCCTGCGAGAGAGCGAGACAGAGAAGACCCCTTCGTGACGCCCTCTTCACCCCTCGGGAACCAAGAACATCCCCTTCGGTGCTGACTATCCCACCCAACTGTTCCGCAGACACACACCGTTACCAGTCTACACACACACCCGCCGCGAGACACCTCGTACGGGCGCGCACACACACTCTTAAGTCTCGCAAGACTATCGCCGAACTCACGCACCCTCGTCGACACGTGCGTGCGCTCTTTTTTTCTCGACGTACGCGCACCCTGGACCACCAGGTGTCCCTCCTCGTACACCAACCAGCCCCGCGGGCGATTCTTTCTCCCGTCCTCACTGTCGTATAACTCACCGCGGACCCAAACAAACCCAAACTAACCCAAATCGGCCGAAAATCCGTGAATCTTGAATCGGCAAACGTCTTCAGATCCGACGCACTATCACCGAGTCTTCTTCATCCCTCTCGATCACGAAAAAATCCCTCACGCGCTTCTTCAATCGCGTGGCACGGCGATGATCAATTGCTCTGCAAATTTGGTCGATTCGCGCTGTTTATCGGGAACTGCGCGTGAACATCGTGCGCGCACGAGGATCCGGCGTACGAGGGTCGATTTGTTTCTCGTATCATCCCCTCTGTTGAGAACACGCGCGCAAACTGCGAGGGGGGGGGGGGGGGTGACAAAGAGTATGCGACGCCAGGTCGCCCCTGCCGTTTGCTCTCCTCTTCTCGGACTAATCCACCACCACCAACGACTTTCGCATACAGTATAGTCATACAATCCTCCTTGGCTCTGGCGTCAGTCAGGTTTCTATCGATTTTCCGATACCTCGTGACCGTACTCGCTCGATGCTTCGACTCCTCTGTGTGTATGTGTGTACGCACAGAGTTACGTGCGATAAACGAGAAAGGGGAATACAAACACAAACGCAGTTTCTATTCACCTCCTCGACACCTGAGCCACCCACGTCGAAATTTCGCCTTGCTCTTTTTCGCCGGCCACTTATTCGTCGCACTTGCCCCCACGGGATGCGAATAGGTTTATGGTTTTTTATGGTTATTATGGTTATTTATGGTTTTTTCGGACCAACGATGAAAAAATTCACATTATCAGTCCTATCGATCCGTGATGGATCACGGTCTTGAGAGAGGAAGATAATTGCTCGGGGCCATCGATCTTCGGCGACGAATTCGATCGCACTGAAAGTATCCGCTCCAGAGAGGCCCACGCACCCCTCACGTTCTTCGCTCGGAGAATATATCGCAAATTTCGTCGTCACTTTATCGGGTGATCTTTGGTCACATCGTTCGAGTTGAGGGAACGTTGCGGGGAAAATGCAAAGTCGTCGAGGTAGGGAAGAATCGAGTGTCTCACACCTCAGGAGGAACGATTATGGCGCTCGAACAAGGCCAAGTCAGGCCTTCTTTGTTCGAGAGCACCACCGAGCACTGCCGATAATTCGAGGATCGAAAATCCGATGACGAATCGTGGCGAGCGCTCTCATCGATTCTCCCTCGAGAGAAATATCGCTTTTGTACGTGTATGTCTGTGTGTACTTGGGTATACGCGCGTAGAGAAACGAGGAGAGAGAAAGAAAGAGAGAGGAAATGAGAGATGCGCAGCTCTTGGAAATTCGACGCACATGCACAAATCCACTATCGGTGGTAGCTCCGAAGGACTTAAATCGAACGTCAATCGGCGAATCAATGAAGAACTACGAAGAGAAAGGGACGTCGAGACGCCGCCATTGCTTGGGTGACGTTACTACGCTGGCGCGGCGGGATTCGCCCACACGATTCTGTCCCCAATGCGAACACACACGTACACGAGACGTCGCAATCTCGGCTGAGACACACACGCCGCGAATCTACGTGTACACGGGGGTGGCTGGGCGAGAAAGGGGGTAGTTTTCGGGGGAGAGCGCAGAAGCGTCGTACCGACGCCAACGAGAGCCAAGCTACCGGACGGTCAATACCGAAATCAATGACGAAAAAGTTCGAGCGAGCTGGCATTGGTATAACGACGATTAAGGGGTCTTCTCAATTTAGACGCTTAAAAAAAGACTATTTTCATCAATTTTTTTGATAGGTTTATATTATAGATATTGATTGAAAGTTGTTACACTTAATAAATACACTTTCGAAATACATTAAAAATTTTTTTTTATTTATTTAAGGCGTTACCCCCACTTGTAGCGCAAAAAAGGCCTTTTTCATGAATTTTTTTAAAGAAAACTACAAAACTTTTTTAATCGATCAATATACCATCTTAAAGAACACATCTTGAAGAACTTTCAGTAATTTTTTTATTGAAAAATATTACATTGTTTAGTGGCAAATGGCCGTCAATGAAATAATGTTTTTATATACACAGTTTGCGGTGACCAACATTGGGGCGAAGTGGATCATCTGAAAAAAAAAATGCGGATGGATTTAGTCAAATATAAGTATAAACTAGTCTTTAATCGGAGGATTTTAAAAAATATTCATTTTTCACAAAATGGCGGACAGTCAAAGTTAATGGTTCGATTTTAACGAAAAAAAACGGCCGTTTTTTGGCTATAAAACGGCCATTTTTTTCGAAAAAATCGAACGATTAAAGACTACATTTTTATGTATTAAATAAGCCTGCAAAATTTCAAGAAGATCGGTTCATTAGTGTTCGAGTAACCTTGGTCACCGACTTCAGAAATGCCATTTTGAGAAAAACGCGTTTAAAGTTTCAATTTCAGTTTACACGAAGAAAATATTTTTTTTTGTAAACTTACATAGAGTCATCTATTCCGGGCCCATACAGAAGTATGGCCCCGGATACGTATACTTCAAAAAAATGCAATAAAAAAAATCGATTTTCAAAATTTTTTCAAAATCGCAAGTGGGGGTCACCCCTTAAGTCACTATTTATAGATGAAAATGGTACTTAAAACGATGTCCTAAAAAAATTGTAGGTCTGCGCTGTTGATGAAATCTCGGAAATGGATCATCCGAAAGAAAAAAATCAAACGGTTTTAGATTCAGTATGTTAATGGCTAAAGCGCATATCATACCATTTTTTATATATGCAAAAAAATGGCGGACATTTTTCGAAAAAACAGAAAAACGTGTTTTTTCACTGTTTTTGGCAAAAAAATAGTAAACATCAAAATTTAAAAAAGATCCTTGATATGCACTATAGCTATAGTTGTAAAGAATATGTGGTTAAAATTTCATAAGGATCGGTTCAGTAGTTTCGAAGATTTTATCAATAAGCCGTCGAAAAACGTTGTTTCGAGAAAAACACGTTTAAGGGGCTACACGAGTGTGAACGCTGAAAATTTGGGTAATTTACGGGATTTTTTTGGAAGAAAAGTACTGAATCAAATGTTTTGGAAAATTAAGGAAATATTTGCCTATATTTGTCCTATATTACATAATTTTTTCATAGAAAAATATTGAGATCCGAGCGACTTGTGCCCTGCCTTCGGAGGCGCCAAAAAAAAGTTCCTCCACTGCTGACATGATTCCGGCCAATTAAGTAGCTGAAACCGAAAAAGAAAGAAAGGTCCTTAAACTGGAAGGTATTTTCTGTACACTGACGTAGGATTTTCGAAAAATATCAAAATCTAACAAAATGGCGTAGTTATGGACAAAAAGTCTGTTTTCTTGCCTATAAAATGGTTGTTTTTTTCAATGCCAAATCTTCAATTTTCATTCAATCAACAATATCCTACGTCATTGTAGAGTAAATATATTCAAGAGTACTCAGTTCAAATTTCAAGTCAATCGGATCTTTGAGTTACAATGTGAGCAAATTTGAAAAATCTCATTTCGAGAAAAACGCGTTTAAAGATTTAACTATCGATTTCGCAAGATAAAATGATAGAGATACGTCCTTGAAATTTTTACAGGATATTCTTCAAAGTATAAACTGTCGAAAAAGGCAAAAAAAATCGATTACTGAAAGTGTCACACTGGTATAGCCGGTTAAAGTTTGTTTGGGTTACATAAATACATTTTTTTACAATGTTTAATGTATTTCGAAAGCGTATTTATTAAGTATAAAAACTTTTATATCAATGTCTATGATATAAATCGAACAAAAAAATTCGTGAAAATAACCTTTTTTAGCGTCTAAAGTGAGAAGACCCCTTAAAAATCGACCGAAGCGCCAAACGTGTTACAATTTTCGCTATGGTTCCGCAAAAAACGATCGAATTTCGTTACTTTCGGTTTGCGATCGACCTCGAGGACGAAAAGGAACGATGGGATTGCGTTTTTGTTGGAATCGATATTGTTTTTTTGGCGAATTTTTATTCCAAGTCTATATTGTTGGTGAACGTTTTTATCAGATCGATTCTTGTATTTGTAATATTGGATTACGTGTAATATCAACAATTATGACTTGTGCCATTGTGAGAATAAGTAGATCCTGTCTTAAGGCGAGAGCCCGAATTAGAAGGACCGAAAAATCGTTTTTTTATTGCTTGGATCTATAGATAAATTATCCAAGAATATATTTACAAAGTTACAGAGGCCAATTGTAAATATTTTCGAAGATACAAGGCCAAAAACACAGAAGCGATTGATATCTGATATTGATATTTCCTCCTGTTGAAAACTTTGAAGCGTGTTTTCTCCAGTTTTCATTTTCACGATTTTTCCAAATTGGCGGGCCTGATAGCAAAAAAACTAAACGACCTATTGAATCAAACCAACGTTTATTTTCTTCAATATAGAAATCTCTTCTAGGTGAATTAAAAAAGTCGTCGAAAAAGCATTTTTAAATCAGTTTCATAGCACGTTAAAGTGTTTTTTAACACATTTTTTTTCAAGCCTGAGAAAAATTATAATTTCACGATTTTTTCAGCTTTTTCTTAATTCACGCAGAAGAAAAATATATGACAATTGAACATTTTATTGGTTTATTTGCTTCAGTCACAATTACGAGCTGCATCTTTCTCGCCGATTGGGTACTGCAGTGGCAAGGCGCACATTGAATAGGCTGATAAATCTAGTCATCTATTGTTTCATGTTGAGAACATTTTTTCATACGTTTCAAATATACATGAAAAAATACCTCAATGTTTACTGGGCTCACTATATTTATGTATAATTGGGTAAGGTATATTTTGATATCACAATATATGTAGTGCAGTGCAGGCAAAGTTATCAAATTTATTTATATATCAAATTTAATATGTTAATGTTTAAATGAGTATGTATGCGTATATATATTCTGTTGCAAGTATTATGCAAAATCAATTTGATTTTTTGCACTGTCCAAATGAGGTTTCCATGTATATTTTATATATGTGATTATTTATGTTCCTTTGATATATTTGATGTAGTCAAATTGGCCAAAATATAATATTCAATAGTTACGATCTTAAGGGGTTAGGCTGGTGTGAAAATATCAAACAAATTATAGTCGCTTGAGGCAACTCAAATTGAAGAGGAAGGTCCCACATATGGTGCAGTAATTGCAGATTGAAGGAAACTTATAATCACAACGATAGAACTGCTAGTAAGACTTTAAAGCGTCATTCTCGAAACGATGTTTTTCAAAATGGTGTACACGTTTTTTCGACATCTAATCAACAGATTGACTTGAAATTTCGTACACCCATTTAGTGTAACAGCAGTCTAGTCTTGATCGACGTTTTTCTTCTTAACATTATTTTCTCATCAGTTATTAACAATAAAAATGTCACTTTTGTTCGAAAAGTAAATTAAAAAATTCAAATATTTTTTTTTGATGATTGAAACACGTTAGCAAAGCAAAGCTCGGTCAAGTCTTAGCTAATGATATCCATTGTAAGAAAAAACCCTTTTTTTTTGTTTCAGGTTAACCCGTTGGCAAAAATCGAGTACACCGTTTAGTCTCCCACGTTCCAAGGTTCTTGACGAGATTGTTTATATCTTCTTTAATTATTAATATGTTCAAATGAAATTTGGTACCAAATTTGTTAATGTACATACAAATAAATGTTGAAACAATTTTCAATCAGCGTTCTTATTCCTTCCAAATTATTTTTTTTCTTCAAATAATGATGATTTTCGAGTTGTCACAGTAGTGTATATGCACTCCCCTTGATGGTAGTACATTTTAATGGCATAATATATCAAATGCATCAAATACATTAATGAGTGCGTACGTATATTTCCTTGAATACATATGATGGAGTAAGTTAATTCGTTTTTTGCAAATGAGGTTTGAAAATGCGCTTTGTTCTTTTAATAAATCTTTTAACAATAACAACGTTTCATTATTTTAATGAATGTTTAAAAAATAAACTAAAAATCACTAAACATAACTCAAACAAATGATCCTTCATTCCTAAAGGAATCAATGTTCATAATTTCTAGAGGATTGATAGATCGTTTTTTCAAGCGGCACCATCTTCTTAAATATATCGATCCTCGATAAATTTGTCGAT
>OX101790.1:20752867-20862296 GCA_944452715.1 Ophion slaviceki | reverse complement strand
GGAAAGAAGAGAAAGGGGGTAGCCGGTTAAGGGGGGTCTGACGGCCCCCACCGAGTTTGATCGAATCGACCCAAAAACCTGAAAGAGGGCTGAAAAACAAAATTTTAGAGATATTTTTTAACCCCCTAAACCCTTATGAAAACACCATAATCGCAAAAAATGCGTTTTTTTATGTTTAATTTTTTTTCGAGCTTTCAAATGCATTTTAAAGCGGTTTTAACACAACCAAAATTTTGTTTCAGATGTGTAGACATGCCCTGAATTTTTCCAGATTTTTTCGTAAAGTTAAATCATGTGCAACATAATTTTAATGGCATAAAAACCGTAAAAAACCGTCATTTTTTGTATTTAATGCTATGGTTTTTATTGACGTATTAATGGTAAAAAATCGTGCACCATAGCATAGAAAGCTACTATCTTCCTCTACAAAATGACGCTAATTGGGCTCAATTCGGTCGTCTCTAGCGTCCGAAAATCAAACTTGAATAAATTCCGTTTTTATAATTTGAGCATTTTCAGTTACGAAAATGACACAAAATCATATTTTTCAATTATTTTACTTAATAAAAGTACATTTTGGGGTTTCTGAGGTCGCCGATTACAAATTTGATGTCAAACAGCTAACAAAAAAAAAAATTACACATGTCATCAAATGAAAATGGTATTTGCTATTTCGGTTTTTTCAATAATTAAAAGTCATTGTATTTTAAAAAATCTATTTATTTATAATAATATTACATACATTCATCTAATATATACATTAAAAAGACACAAGTAATACATACATTGCAACATGATTGTTATGTTGTTAATCTTCGTCACTGTGTTCTTCAATAACAGGTTCGACATTATCAACGTGAAATAGATTCGTTAGAATTTGAGCTGGGCGGATGATTTTGGACAAATACCGTGCATGACTTAAAAAGTAAATGATTGTTGCAACGTGGGCACAGCAACCAACAGTTCTTAGCCCATTTGCACAATCACATACGTAGTTTTTTATACCGTTATATCCAATACTGTTAGGGTCGTACTGAACGTAACATCTGTATACTTTCTTGTTTATATGTCTTGATTTAACTTCACATTTCAAAATGGTATCGTCCTCCAACAAGTATTGCATATTCAAAAGTCCTTCTTCGGTATACATTTCAGCTAAGTATGAAACAGTTTGCGATAACTGGTACGAGCCAGTGAAAAGGATCTTCAAATCTTGCTCTGTCATTTCCGGAAAGTCTAATACGTCATTTGATGTTAACGGTTTGAAGATCCTTTTCTTCCTATTCCAGTTTTGTTCTTCCACAACTTTCGCTAAAGAATTGTCAACGTCTTTTCTTTTCAACATTTGCTCGGCAATTTGATCTTGTAAATCGGTATCGCAATTCAGTCTTTTTCCAAACTCATTAACCAAAAAATTCGCTACTTTGCAATAAAGCATCGCTGAATCCAACATGTTGTTGTTAAACTGATTATGCAAGAGTTTGAATTTACTACCGATTATACCGTGGACAGCCTCTACCACCCACCTCAATTTCGTAACAAATCGACTTTCGTTTGCTTCATTTGTTGGAATTTGCTTTCTTTTGCCTTTCAACGCTGGCATCAACACAACGAACCCTTGAGATTCTAACCAATCTTTGACGTCTCTGAACCCCCTGTCAAGTATAAAAACATCCCCTTTTTTGAGGATTGATCTCAAGCCGTTCGGATCACTTAGTACATGTTGTAAGATTTTCGCATCATTCACAATTGCTTCGTACGGTCCGTAAACATCTATTACATATCCATCTGTGGCACAAACTGTGAAGGGTTTACAGAGTGGACACTTTTTCTGACCAGAGAAAGATTTTTTTTTTGGTAACAATTATTACTACTTTTTTGGTGTCGAAGGTATGAACCATCAGCAATCAAGAGCAGGCGATCTTCAAATCCGTGTAATTTTTTTACGTAAGGCGACGTGTGATTAGCAATTAAATCTTCGCGAGAACATGCCCGAGCTCCGAAACGAAGTGGAAAGACGTCTTTCGCGAATGAATCCAAAACCGATTTGCAATAAGCAGATACTAGTTGTTCAGATTTGATATCGAAAATTGACGCAGTGATTGTGTTGGAATTTCCAGTTCTTAATTTAAAAAGGAATATTAAAAGAGCTTGATTAATACTGCGATTTTGAGAATTTCGCAAAGTGACCAACATGTTTTTTAGAGTCTTGATTTCTGCAACTGTGTATCCAGTTAGCGATTTTATGCGCTCTGCCGATAAATTGTAATCATCTACTCTGTCTAAAATACTGTTGTCGCATTTTTTGGACAGTGCATCCAAAAATAATGCCAACTCTTGAGAACTGATAGTACAAGTATTCGAAAATATTTTCAAGTTTGAAATTTCGTCAACGTACATACGTTCACTGATAAGATGTACAGGACAACAGCGATTGCCTTTTGGAATGAAAATTCGTGAACTTATAAATACCTGTAACCTCGCTTTAAACGGAACAACCGGAGATGTCGTAATTGGAGTAAGACATACGCAACAACATTTGTGAGTCGCGGTAACTCTGTTGAAAGGCATCTCGATCATTTCATAGTCCGGTTCTCTTGGACGAAGAACGTAAGGAGGGTCCTTAGAAGATTGTGATGACTGTCCTGTGGAAGATCCAGACTCCGACCGTGACAATTGTTGCGAAGACTGTTCCGAAGATTGTTCTGTGTCATCTGATACTGTCAAATTGGAGAGTGTTGATGAATGTCTCTCTACAGGATCGACAGAATTTTGTTCGCGATCAACATCTGGCAGAGGATTTTCCTCGGGATTGACGTTTGGCAGAGGATTTTCTTCGGGATTAAAATCCAACTGAAGATTTTCTTCAGGATCAGAATCACTGCTCGTCGATGGTGAAACCGTTCGGGATTTAGCGATTGCGGAACGACACAGATGACATAAAACGTCACCTTTCTCTACTCGTTTACCTAGTAGTTTAGTATATAAGTGTACGTCATCATCTGAAGAAATGGACTTCTGTTTTCCGGTATCATAACGCAACAATCTGTTGCATCTTATGCACCTTTCACCAGCCGTACATTTTCGTTTTTTCGGTGGCATCGCACAGTTTTTCCTAAAGAAAAAAAAAGAACATTGTTATTTTTTTTATTATGATTAACAAATTATTTTTTTTTTTTGAAAAAAATGAAAAAAGTAACTGAAACCCGGAATAAAAAAAAACCATAATTAAAAAAACAAATAGAACAAAAGTAACGAAAATCGAAAGTACATTAAAAATTGTAAATCAAAACAAAAAAAATGTTGAAAACATCGGTAAACAAAACAGAAATAAATTATTGTATTCCAAATCATTTTTTTATTGAAATATCGTTTCGTCTTAGTTTTGTTTTTTTTTTTGCTTTTTTTTAATTATTTTCATGTGAGTGAACTAAACAACAACTTGAAGTTGACGGCCACCTTCTGTACGATTTCAAGTCGACTATGAGGCAAACGATTGTAGATTGAGGTTATGATTATAAATCAATTTTTATGTTGATTGATATTTAAATTGATATTCAAACTCACCTTAGAATACTGCTTCAATCACTTCGTGTTGAGATAGGCAGGTTAAACGATAAATTAAAAAAACGCTGTTAACAAAACAAATAGATTTGTTTAACGGAGCAGAGCGCGTCGCATGACGTGTGTACTGGACGGCGGCTGAACACAGAGAGAAAGAGAGACCGCGTGGAGCGGGGTTCTCGATGCGTCAGTGCGTAGTGGGCATGCGCAGTACCGTGCGGAGGGGCATACGAGCCTAAGGCCCACGTGGGTACGGTGGCCTTAGGCACTCGGGTACGTGGCTTAATAAGGTACAAGTTGGGATTTTCTCCGCCAGGTGACAGTTTAGTCGGGGAATTCCAAATTTTTTTTCTGAATAATACGTAATTTTTTGTTTGTTAATATAACTATTGACAGCTGTTACGATTAAAAATTCGTGTATAAGAATGAATTTATAATCAGCGACCTAAAAAATCCTTATTAATATCGTTCCCATAGCTTTTTTAAAAAATTTCAAAAATTAAAATATTTTTTCTTCGTTTTGACAGCTGTCATGTGACAAAACTAATTTTTGACATCAAATTTGTAATCGGCGACCTCAGAAACCCCAAAATGTACTTTTATTAAAAAAAATAATTGAAAAATATGATTTTGTGTCATTTTCGTAACTGAAAATGCTCAAATTATAAAAACGGAATTTATTCAAGTTTGATTTTCGGACGCTAGAGACGACCGAATTGAGCCCAATTAGCGTCATTTTGTAGAGGAAGATAGTAGCTTTCTATGCTATGGTGCACGATTTTTTACCATTAATACGTCAATAAAAACCATAGCATTAAATACAAAAAATGACGATTTTTTACGGTTTTTTTGCCATTAAAATTATGTTGCACATGATTTAACTTTACGAAAAAATCTGGAAAAATTCAGGGCATGTCTACACATCTGAAACAAAATTTTGGTTGTGTTAAAACCGCTTTAAAATGCATTTGAAAGCTCAAAAAAAAATTAAACATCAAAAAAACGCATTTTTTGCGATTATGGTGTTTTCATAAGGGTTTAGGGGGTTAAAAAATATCTCTAAAATTTTGTTTTTCAGCCCTCTTTCAGGTTTTTGGGTCGATTCGATCAAACTCGGTGGGGGCCGTCAGACCCCCCTTAACCGGCTACCCCCTTTATATATAAAGACGATGAATAAATTCTCGCTGTTTTCCAGCACATGGTTTACCAAAACTGCGTGCGTGTAGTTTAAGATGCTACCGCATCTGTAAACAAGTACCATAAGCAACCTTGAAATTCAGTGTATGTCATTTTGCCGAAGTGTAAACAACTTGTTTTATAGTGTTATAGGGTTATCGTATAGTGTTATCACTATAATACTAAATCACTATGGCGATATGGTGTTAAACGTATCAAATTTTGTGCCAAAAACGAGTAATTGCGAGGATTTTTACTGTACTACTTTATTTGAAAAATGTGCAGCTGCAGCATACAGAATTCTTGTTGAGACTCACAGTGTGAGACTCACTTGTTGCTCTGTCGGAAACAACCTGCTGAGATTGGTTTAGACGCTTCAAAAATAGTTATTGTGATGTGTTGATTTGGCGGCATTACTTTAGGAAGACTCATGTCAGACGCTAGCTGAACTTGCAGAATCATAAGGAGTTGAACATACAACATTTTCGAAACGTTTGAAAGCATTGGGAATGATTTTTTTTTAAATAAAGCATTAATTTTCACGAAAAAGCAGCGAGAACTTATTCAATATCCTAATACATATCTGGCAAGATGATTTTGAAGAAATTCAATTTTGACAACCACCTTCACAGCAGCCAATTCTCCGTATACTCAACATTCTAAAAATTCCAATGTATTCAAAGGCACTCTAGGATAAAGGTAACAATATTGATATGAGGATCAATTCGAGGGCCGTCCTATTCACAAATTCAACGATAGCTTTGAAGAATATGGGGATTGTCCTCAAAACAGTCAGATATGTTGCTAGCTAAAATTCTCAAAAAGCCTTGGCCAATTCTCAAAAAGCCTTGGCCAATTCTCAAAAAGCCTTGGCCTCGGTATTGAGTATCTGTATTTTTGGATGGCGAGTCTTATTTCTCAAGATACTTTCCTTGTATTCATTGGCCTCGAGTGTCTTGGACGAAGTTGTGTACACCGAGCGTCACCGGAGAGGAAATAATGAAGCACGACGTTACTCGCACGACCGCGACTTTTAGACTTTTCTCCCACATCGTGATTCTGCGATATTTGGTTGGACCATCTTTAACCGTAGTGACTACAGCAACCCTTTTGGGCATAGAGCTAGGTTTAGGCACACTTCGGAGTCTATATCTTCCCATCCTTCCTCCAACACTTTTTTCAGCTCTTCTTTCGATGTTGTAATGTGGTTTCGGGTGTTTCGCTTTGGAATAGCCCATAAATGTTCAGTACGGTTGAAATTTGGGGACTGTGATGGCCATTGGTGAACTTTCAGCTCATTTTTAACAAATCACTTTATGGTTGTGGCAGATTTGTGGCAGGCTGCATTGTTTTGTTGGAATTTAATACAGGCCTTGTTGCCATTCTCAAAAATATTCAGAAGGTGTGTGTGTGCGCGTGTGTACGCATTTATATATTACGTAAACACGCCTATTCGCCTCCCCGTGTAGAAACTGGCGTAGGCATCCAATTGGGTTCCCATACTTGTCCCTACTTCCTGATTGGAATCCAATGGGTCATTGCATTTGATGCCTATCGTAAAACCCCACGCTCGTACATTAAATTCTTATCGGGATTCCCCGTTGGAATCCAATGTACGAATGCAATCTGAATCGCAAAGGATTCCCACATTATCAAACAGAATCCGATCCGATATGAACATTGCATTACTTCTAACTGGCGACACTAAGTTATGGTACCCACCAACTTTCTCAAGTAGTGCCGTCTGTCAGACTTGACAGCTTTGCAAATGGCGGACGGCTTGGTATTTGCTGCGGCAGATTTTTTCGTAAGTTTTATATTTGATTATGTTGTTATTTTAAAAAGTTGTTCTAGCCCCAGATAGACCGATGTAGCTCATATTGGCATCATATGTACATCTTCTCTTGCGGCATAAAAAGTCTCACAGCTGTGTGTCACTTACGAGTGCTCCCCTTGAAGTCATATTGTCATCACATGATGATTCACAATAACAAATCCAAAAGAAACAAAGGTGTTCTCACGCGAATATGCATGCAGTGAATTCATCAGAATAGTAAAATCGACTCACGAATATCTAACAATAAGTGAGTGCATATGGGGCTCATATGGGTGTCACGGCGTGAAAAATAAATGATCCAAAAATGTTGGTTAAAAAAGATCTGTTAGTATTTTTATTTCCATATGGTGTATTTATGTTCCTGCCTATATGATACATGAATTAAAACGTATCCTGCCCAGTTAAAGCTTTTACCTACCTACGGTTTGAACCTACGTCTTCTAATTCTAGAGTTGAGTGCGCTATCTACCTAGCCATTCTGACACTTGTGTAAACTTGTTTGTTTCTTCGCCTATTCATATGATTCTTTATTTTTATGCATATCGCCGTCATATTGCTTGCATGGCATGTCTATTACCAGTGCTAACCCAGTGAATTCATCAACACAAGGCATTGGATGACTTCCGTATGACGTAAAATTTGCAGATATTAATTGCGGACACTCGAGCACAGCGATATGAGTTCGATGTGCTCCAAACGTGCGATGCATTTGTAAACGACATATTGAGATCAAAATGTTTTGTACATTCACGATACTAAATGAGTCCACGGCTTTGCATCACGACATGTAGTCAATTTGCTGTAACATTTGCTTCATCAATTGTATGCACGGCGGGATCATCATGACTGTCTATCTAGGAGGTGTTTAATATAAGTGATTGTCTTTAATACAAGTGATTGTAGATGTAGTTTACAGTTTTGTATAAAAAAATACTTCGATTTGTACCTGCAACCTGGTTAGGGAACACTTGGTACACTTCCTCATGGGAGAGTTGATCCCCCGGATCAAGTGTCTCTGGGTTATTGTTTTTCTTTTCTCTCAGATTTTTTTTCAGAATACCTTTCCAGTGGCCTATTCCAGATGATATCAGTGCAATCGCTAACTATCAAGTCGTGAAGAAACTGCCTGCTCCAAGCTAAAATCATCATCAAAGAGAATAATTAGCATTGAGTTTCTGAGCTCATTGAGAAAGTTTAAAATGGAAAAGTAGATGAAAAAGAGGTAGGAAACTTTGAGAAAGATCATTAATCTAAGATGAAAAGAAAATACCTAAAAAATTTGAGATTATATAATAGAAACAGAACATTTGGTTAAATTTTACACAATAATATGTTGAATTTATTGGATACTTATGTGTTTTTGACGAAGCAGATTTTATTATAGATGCTACCTACAAGTGTTATTTGTCTTTATATAAGTGAAGCTAACAACTTAAAGTTAATAAAAGGCTAACTTAATTAAAATTAAAAGAAAAGATTCTTCAGTAGGTTTAAAATTAAAGGCATCTAAAATACGCAGTAAGGGGTATGAGTCGTTGATTTAGATTAAGAACAAGGCTCTAATTTGACTATGATGGAACTGTTGATGAAAGTCGGTTTAACCCTTCGTTGTCACTGTGGGTCTAAACGACCCAGTGTCGCCAAGTTTTGTTTGCCACTTTTTCTCTTTACGGTTTTTTTGCATGTTACCATCTGATTTTTTTTATAATAATTTTTGGCACATATCATGTTTAAAGTATGTGCATGAATTTCTTCATGGTGATCCGACTGATAGGCTTGTCACACTGGATTGCATTGACCCAGTATGACAAGCATGTTTCTGCAGGTAAGTGTGACAACGAAGGGTTAATGAACATTAATAGAGATTTTAACGATTTCAGCATCTTTCATTGCATATCTACATTGCTGGTCCTGAAGATGTAGGCAATAGTATCATATGCCCCCTATATATGGGAGATATGCTCTCCTCGGTCCAAGCCTCCCATACGGGGGGTATCAAGTCACCCATATATAGGGACACTTGATACCTTTCTCTTCCTCTAGTTTTGCTGGGATATTTACAACATTTATAAACTAACCTTAGTCGTTATTATACTGATTATTCCCAATGAAATTTCACGTCTTTCAGTGCCAAGACATTTGGAATATTATATTAAGGCGTTACCCCCACTTGTAGCGCAAAAAAAAGACCTTTTTCATGAATTTTTTTAAAGAAAACTACAAAACTTTTTGAATCGATCAATATACCATCTTAAAGAACACATCTTGAAGAACTTTCAGTAATTTTTTTATTGAAAAATATTACATTGTTTAGTGACAAATGGCCGTTAATGAAATAATGTTTTTATATACACGGTTTGCGGTGACCAACATTGCGGCGAAGTGGATCATCTGAAAAAAAATGCAGATGGATTTAGTCAAATATAAGTATAAACTAGTCTTTAATCGAAGGATTTTAAAAAATATTCATTTTTCACAAAATGGCGGACAGTCAAAGTTAATGGTTCGATTTTAACGAAAAAAAACGGCCGTTTTTTGGCTATAAAACGGCCATTTTTTCGAAAAAAAAATCGAACGATCAAAGACTACATTTTTATGTATTAAATAAGCCTGCAAAATTTCAAGAAGATCGGTTCATTAGTGTTCGAGTAATCTTGGTCACCGACTTCAGAAATGCCATTTTGAGAAAAACGCGTTTAAAGTTTCAATTTCAGTTTACACGAAGAAAATATTTTTTTTTTGTAAACTTACATAGAGTCATCTATTCCGGGCCCATACTTCTGTATGGGCCCGGATACTTATACTTCAAAAAAATACAAATAAAAAAAAATCGATTTTTTCAAAATCGCAAGTGGGGGTAACCCCTTAAGCAAGGGAATTTGGGGTAAAAAACAAAAGGGGGGATCAAGCGTTCCCAGTCTTTCCTATCCACGCGACCGTTCGTTTCGCGATTGGTTACATTTTGTCACACACTCGCCCTTAGCCACGCAACTAAGTTTATTCTCGCGAATCGGACCAAAGCTCCATTTTGATCATAAATGTTCTCTACATACAAGCTGTAATACGCGTGTAACAGTTTAGGTTCCAGTGGTAGCCGCAGCTTTCTCCCGATCAAACAGACGATACCAATTGATCGGAAATTGGCCACGCAATTAATCTTTCTTATTTGCTGGCCGTACATAAGGCCATTGTTGAACTCGAGCTGGAAGAGTCGGATGCTATTTCGAGCGATTCTTTGTTCGCAAATCGATCGATTTCTTGGACAACGTTGGGATACACAGCGTAAAAAATGGTAACTCTCATAAGTCACGCAACATTTGAATGAACCGATGATTTATTTGCACGTGAAGATTCACTTTGGGCAAGAGAGCGCATCGACAGTGAAACGCGGTGGTTTCATTTTACAGCAACTCGTGCGTGCTATGTTAAAAACACGCTGTGTTTCGCTGAAGAACTGACACGCCGTTAAAAAGCAAAGCTCGCTCGTCGAGACTCGCTTGCTCATTCTCTGCTCACGAGATCTTCGGGAATGAACACCTCTCTCTCGCTCTTTCTTTACCATGATCCAAAAAATCGAAGCCGTCATCGCTGATAGTCTTTGCATCATGCGTATATATATATATGCAGGGCCGAATTTACAGGTGTGAAGGCCCTGGGGCAACGAAGAATAGGAGACCCCTAATTACTTTAAAAAAAATTAATTTTTTTATAGTGTTGATATAATTTAATCATAAATAATGTTTTTCCATTTTTTTCATGTAAATGGATTCATTTATTTAGTGTTTTTATATATACTTTATAGTGTAATTCAATGTAATTATATACTATGCACTCCACGTGAGTTGGACTTATCAATTCAAAAGGGTTTTCTCTTTTTATTTGTACATTTTCAAAGTAAACTATTTTTAGATAAATCAAGAGACGCGGCAGCGTCTTGACGCCAAGTAATAAAAAGAAATCGATTCGACACCACTGATTCGATGCGACACCACGGCTTGAGAGCACCACCGACACCAACGACGAGCCGCGACTCTTTATACAGTAAGATGGGCTTTGGCAGACGCCGTGTCAACTTTGATTCGATATTACGCGAAAACGCGGCAACGAATCGAAAATTTAATAACATTTTACCAATGAAACATGATTTTTTTCTATCGATTTTGTTTGGGTCATTTTTCGATCCGTCTATTCAATCTTGAGATCTCATAATATAGCATATACTGGCCAGTGGAAGCGTCTGGCGCCGAGTACTAAAACTTTTATAGGCGTTTTTCAGCTGTTGTAAAAAACAATACGAGTAAACAAATATTTGTTTTTTCGAGAATACACCGCCAAATTTCAACAAATGTATGGTTAACTGAGTCGACGTGACATTTAAAAAAATTATAATCCATGACATATTTTCTCTCACAGGGGAGTTCGTCGTGTTTGGTGTTTTTCATTGTTCTTTTTTACAAAGATACGCTCTGAAATCTTATTTTAAAAAGTGCTTCATGAAAGTGTGGCAACTTTATTT
The DNA here is from genome assembly GCA_944452715.1 of Ophion slaviceki. NCBI lineage: Eukaryota > Metazoa > Arthropoda > Insecta > Hymenoptera > Ichneumonidae > Ophion > Ophion slaviceki. Next base: position 20,851,203 of record OX101790.1, on the reverse strand, counting down.
TCTTTGTCAGATCTGTAGGATGATTTTTTTTCGGTAAGTATTGCATACTATTCGTCAGCATATTTTGCCTAGAAAATTTTGGAGGCCGCGATCTTAAAAGGTCCGACTTCGAAGACCGTCTTCATTGCAACCTGTTTTTTTTTTCGTACTCAACGAAACATTTTTTTAAAATGTGAAGGTCGTCGTCAAAATAAGCTGATCTGCTGATAGCTAACATTGAATGGATATAACGGATTAAAAATATCCTTTTTCCACATATACAGATATATATATATATGTATATGTATATGGATACAGCCATAGCATTTTGGTTCGTATATGGTGGGATATGTATATAAGTAGTTGTAACGCGGTCGGCGGAACAAATTCGTTTACGAGTTAGTCCGTCGCCGACTCTCGAATCTGCTCGAACACGCGGGCGCCTATACAGCCCTCAGCGAAAGAGAGAAAGAGAAAGACTGCAAAACAATCGACGTTACTTTGCCATATACCGCCACGTCAATCCTTTCTCGCATCTTCCTTCGTTTGCCGCCGTCTCCACACCCCCTCCTCGGTCACTTCAACTTCTCAAATTGATGACGAGCGAAATGGCTCTCGATCGACGACAACGTCTTTCACCAAACCACTCGTCCATTTGCAGATATATTTGATGGGTGTAGAGAGAACGACGATTTTATAATACCAAAAAATCCCTCCAAGAGTTGCAATTATTTACGACGTATGATGAGTTCCTCGGTTAGATTAAATCGGCCGTCGCACATATCTAACTGCAGACCGGAAATCTAGTTGAAGTGGATTTGACTAGATCGTTGCAAAAGTTTTTTTACGGCTCTCCACCAAGGGTTTTATCTTCCCGTCAGCGTCGGACTGGGCCTAAGAGGCCCGGATGGCATTATGACATTAAGGGCCCGTCGCTCGCCCAGGATCAGGGAAAATAACCCAAACAAACTAAATAGTAATAATAATAAAATAGGCGAGAGTTTTTGGATTCTTTTATTTCAAAATTTTTACATACCCTTTTAGGTCAAACTTTTCCTCTTTATTGGCTAACCAATCAACATTTTTTTCAAAAGAGGAGAAGTTTCAGCTAGATTATCTATAAGGCGTTCGTAAAAGCTGCTATCCTCGTCATCCTTGATAAGATCCGACTCTGTGTTTAATATAATCAACGATTCCAGCACTTTTTGTCCCAGTAAAGAACGAAGTCTCGTTTTAATACGCTTTAGCGCGGAAAATCGTCTCTCGCAAGTTACTTGGGTAAAGAAATTGTGAGGATGACACGATAAGCGATGTATAGGTTGGAGTACGTACTGATGTGCATGTTGTATTGAGACAAAAGTTTACATGCACATGGTATGCAACTTCGGCAGGCATCCGAACTTCTTTTAGACAAGCAAATAGCGTTCTTTGCTGTTTGATCTAAACCATCATTTTCGCATCAACTTTCGGTATCTACTATTTAATTAAGTTCAATACCCGCCACGGATCTTTCTGTTTCTGAAGTTAGCAAAAAAGCGTTGCACATTGGGATTAAAACAGACAGAACAGACGAAAGACTGTGAGCGGCGAAGGGTAGATGTATAGTTCCTCGCCGTTGCTTAGCAGCGGAGCGTCCGAACGACCTTTCGTAGCTCGCGCTTCTGTTTATACGCACGTGGGGCTGATTCCGTGTAAAGTGCGGCCGTGTTCAGTTGTTTTGTTATTTAGTAGTTATTACGTGTTTGTATTGTTCTATTTGTAAGTTAGTTTACTTGTAGGTTATTACTTGTTGCATTTTTGTTAAGTTTTTTCATTAGTTTACGTACTTTGTTGTTGTTTTTGTGTTAAGTTTTGTTGTTAGGTTACGGTCGTTACATTGTATTATTAAAAATGCTGTGTAGAAATACAGTTTTAAACAGACAGGCGAGAAAAATGATGGTCAATGTACATGATTTGTTGCTCAAGAAGCTGTAAAAGGTATAAAGAACTTAAAACAAGTTCATCAGAAAACTGCCAAGGCGACCGAAATTTCTTTGAGTACCATCCAAAACATTATTCGTGAGTCCAAGAAATGTGAATTGGCCCTGGTATTCCACATGCCTGGTAAGAAAAGGCCAAGAAAAAGCGACGTGACAGATATTGATAACTTTGACCAAGGTATTATGAAAAGATGCGTCCATAATTTTCATACAAAAAGAGAACTGCCTACAATAAGTAAGCTGAAGGCAAAATTACAGGGGGACTAAACTTCAAAGGGTCGTCTGCCAGCCTACAGCGTATTTTAAAGAAGCTCGGGTTTAGTTGGCAGAAACCCGAGAATAATAGAAAGATTTTAATATAGAAGACTAACATTCGGCTGAAACGAATAGAATATTTGCAGATGATATTAAAATATCGACAGGAGGGTCGGCCCGCTATTTACACTGAGTCCTATACGCATGCAGCACATTCGAAGTCGAAATCATAGTCAGACGGATCCAATAAAGGACCTAACAGCCCATATCCAAGGGCCAGAGAGTAGCTATTCCGTGCGCAGGGTCCGCTGGTGGATTTGTTCCCGGTGTTCTATTAATGTTTAAGTCCGGTACAAAATCAAGAGATTATCATGACATTAACTATGAAGGTTATTCAAAATGCTTAAGAATGCAATTGATTCCGAATCGGCCTGAAAATTCAATCGTCGTCATTGTTAATGCTCCATGACACAATAAATTACTAAAAAGAAATAAACGAAATTATTTAAATAAAAAAATTGTTTAACCCTTTTATACCTGACGGGACATGTGCTGTCCCAGTCTGGGAAATTTTTTAAATTACGGCCGTGACACGATATGTCTTAGTTACTGAAAAACACAGGCGCATTTCAGTGGTGAGGAATTCGCACCTATATTGAGCAAGTTTCACACAGAAAAGTTATTTCATCGTAATAATCACTTGGAGGAGAAATAACTGTTTCCGGTAATGAGGCGCACTAAACTGATTTTTTCGCCGTATTGAAAGGGTTAAACCACGTTTCTAAAACGGACTAAAAAATAAGAAATATTTTCTCCTAGTTAAAATACTTGTAAGATTTAAAACCAAAAGCGTTGGGCGCATGTTATAGATAACTGATGCATGAATAGTTCACCTAAGTCACTAACAATTTTATTATACTGCAAATGATATGAACTGTTGTGTAAGGTTTCTCAACGACAGCTACTCCCTACACTCCTTACTGTTATCTATGCATGTGCCCCACGTTTTTAGTTTTGAATCTTACAAGCATCTTCATAGCTATTAAGGGGTTTTCTCACTTTAGACGATAAAAAAGGTTATTTTCATGAATTTTTTTGATCGGATTTATTATAGATATTCATATAAAAGTTGTTACACTTAATACCCTTTCGGAATACAGAGAAAAAATGTATTTGAAAAGAGTTTGTGGCTTCCGGATGGAGGCCGTGTTGAGGATCAGCGTTGTGCCGACGTTTCGCAAACGTTACAGTCTGCATCATCAGGGCTGAGAGCTCCGATACTGAAGCTCTCGTGTCTCAGGTATTCCTTATATAGTTGCAGTCATCGTTCCAGATCACTGCACCAGCCAATCAGATGTTTTAATTGATCAGCTGGTCAAAATTTTTTAATTGACCAGCTGATCAATTAAAACATCTGATTGGCTGGTGCAGTGATCTGGAACGATGACTGCAACTATATAAGGAATACCTGAGACACGAGAGCTTCAGTATCGGAGCTCTCAGCCCTGATGATGCAGACTGTAACGTTTGCGAAACGTCGGCACAACGCTGATCCTCAACACGGCCTCCATCCGGAAGCCACAAACTCTTTTCATTACATAAAGAGCCGTGAAAGCCTTAAAACTAAAAAATGTATTTATTTGAGTCACTGTTTGTAGACGAAAATGGTAGTTAAAAAATGTCCTAAAAAATTGTAGGTCTGCGCGGTTGATGAAATCTTGGAGATGGATCAGCCGAAACAAAAAAATCAAACGGTTTTAGATTCAGTATGTTAATGGCTATAGCGCAAATCATATGATTTTTATATATGCAAAAATAACAAAATGTCGGACATTAAAAAAAAACAAAATTATGGTTTTTCACGGGTTTTGGCAAAAAATAGCAAATATCAAAATTTAAAAAAATATCTTATGAATATGATGATGAAAAGAATATGTGGTTAAAATTTTATAAGGATCGGTTCATTAGTTTCGAAGATTTTTTCGACAAGCCGTCGAAAAACGTTGTTTCGAGAAATACGCGTTTAAAGTTTGCTTGGGTTACATAAATACATAAAAAATTCTTTTTATGGATTTCGAAAGTGTATTTATTAAGTGTAACAACTTTTATATCAATATCTATAATATAAATCTTTTTAAAAAATCATGAGAATAGCCTTTTTTAGCGTCTAAAGTGAGAAGACTCCTTAAAAATTCACAATCACAAATTTTCAGGACAATCTGTATGCGGTTAGAATTTTATATTGGGTTATAAATCTGTATGGGGCTAGAAAAATTATTTTATACTTTCTAGTCTGTTTTAAAAAAAGTGGTCAACTTTTTTTATTTTAAATAATTTTATTTTCTGATTTTTACTCTTGTGTGTGTGAAATTTTGCTTCTCCTTCACTAGGCGTCGCTTGCGTTGGGGGCTGTCCCTTGCCCATCGTTGAAATCTTCACTAATGCACTATTCACTATTAATACTTTTTTTTATCCTCTTTCACTAAACTATATTTTTTATTTCTTTATTTATTTTGCAACATTTTTTCTTTTTTCTCTCTCTGTGATATACTTGCCTGTCCGTTTATTTGCCTGTCATCCAGATCTGAACTATGTTCAAAGTTTCAAGTCCCTAGCTCATCCAGAAGTTAGTTTAAAATCGATTGCAACATTTGTATCGAACAGACAAACAGACACGCAAAGCGAGTTAATAAAAACGTGGTTAAACAAACAACTATGGTCGCGGTACTACCAGACCAGCGACGGAACGCGCGTATACGCAGATAGGAGGTACGGGCACGGGCCCCGCGCTCCTGCCCCAACGACTCAACGGGGCCTGCCTGCATTGCATTGTACCAAAACACCACGGCCGTGAGCGCACGTTTTATATTATTGTCGCAACGGGCGTGCCAGCATTGTAAATAGAAATCACCCAATTCTTTTACCAATATAATTATAGATACAATCGTAAAGTTGAAGAGTAAGGATTAATTTATTGGATATCGAACCTGATTTCCAACAGATGGGACATTCCACGTTATTATGTACAGGATTTCAAATGGTAGCGATTGCGTTGAAAATAATCTCTTGGAGTTTACGTCAACTTTTTGTTCATATGTGCTTCGGAATCTGAGATCACCCAAAGGTTTTGTATTAAGCTATTTGTTTGTATGCTATATGCACTATTTTTCACGTAGGTAGTAAGCGTAGGGGGGCCCGCGTAGGGTAGGGCCCGGGTGGCAAACGCCACCCTGACCCTATGGCCAGTCCGACGCTGATCTCCGGGACAAAGGCACCGGCGTGTCAAAACCAAACTGATGTATGAATTGGTCCATGCACCGTCAACATTGTCATCGTTGCTCTATTGGAACCATCCCCAGAGTTGCTGCACACGTGATTAAGGAGGTTGGAGCGGTCCAGTTGAGTCCAAGACGGTTTAGCATTTTTTTTTCAATCAACATATGCGGTATAGATTTATTCTGTGGATGCTAATTTTTCTGAAATTATATAATTAAAGGGCAAAATTATGCATTTTTATATATTTATTACGTAAACATGCGTCACCGAATGTTTTGTACATCTCAGAACGAAGTTTTGAGTCATTTATAATTATGACCATTTATATTTATGTCGCGAGATTATTTGTTATTACGATTAATTAATATTAAGTGTTGCCGAAATACGGCGCCTTCGCGGACATTGACGTTGGCAGCAATGCTCTTAATTCGCCAGCCAAGATTCGTTATGTTTCATCAAACCTTGATGGTTTAATATTGAATATGTATAGTTTACAATGCTTACAGGCAAGATGTGGTTTTTTTTCTAAATGTTTATAAACGTTCGGTTTCCGTTAATCCGTTGTTCGACATGGTTTATCTTGCGGCTAAATAGCAAAAAAGTCACCCGTAGCGTGAACGTCTTGCTCATCTATGACCGCACGTAAAATAACATACGTCAAACTATTTTTTATCTCTGGTGTTTCGTGGTGAAAGAACTTCAAAAAATTCGTCAAGACTCAGTATCATCTAGACAATACCATACATTTTTAGTCAAATTTAATCTTGAATTGTGGCTAACGTTTCAACCTCAGGTTCAATATCGCGCACCGACTGTCGGTGCCTCGTTGTCACCGCATGGCGATAGTATCATCCGGATACAAAAATTATTGCCACGCGAATGGACGATATAATACAAACATTCGCACGAAACTTTTTGGGTTTATCGATCCAGTTGGAATGGTTCATTCCAACTGGATCATTGTTTCGGTCGACTTTTTGGGTTTATCGATCCAGTTATAATGGTTCAGTCGACCAAGTCAATGATCCAGTTGGAATGAACCAATCCAACTGGATCATTGATTCGGTCGACTTTTTAGTTTTATCGATCCAGCTGGAATGTTTCATTCCAACTGGAACATTGATTCGGTCGAATGCAGAATGTTCGCAACACTCTGCGGTGATCGAAATTTGTGCCTTGAGAGTCCACCCGCCCGTCGTACATTTCTGATAACAACTTTTGCGCGTTATCGGCTTCTATAGCTTCCTCCAACGATACCGTTGATAACAACGGACCCTCCAGGCCACATAGTAGAGAAGCTGCTTTTTATTTCCGGCAAAGTGGTCGTTCCGAAGCGTTGCAGAAGTTCCGCCCTGGTACAATTACCCTCCGGAAGAGTTGCATCGTCGGGCTCTTCCAGTCCGTGGTCGTCATCCTGACGGAACTTCCACCGCCGTCATCGATGCAGAGTTGCGTCGAGGGAGTTGCTTGTGCAGTTGCTGTTGGCGAAACAGTTGGACATCAGGTACCAAGAATCGTAGCTGCTCTCCGCTGGACTTCTGCTCCAGCGGAGTGAGCCTGATCGGCAGCGAGCTTGCCGATTGCGCAGCGAGTCCTAAAGTGGCTGGACCAGTGGACCGAGTGAGCGTGTAGCCGAAGGTTCTCCGTAGTCTCATCTCCCGGTGGACAGGACCCGCGGGATTTGCCATTTATTTTTCAACTTCTAGATCGACAAACGAAACGCAACGTTCGCATCACGAACCGCACGCACGGATCGGAGGGGAAATGTGTGCGAACGAGACGAGAAAGAGAAGAACGCGATCGAGCCTCGAGGCCTAAAAGAAGAAGGGAGAGAGGAAAAGCCGGACTCATGCCAGTGCAAGAGAGCGAGAGAGAGAAAGAAAGAGAGAGAATGAGCATCACGTTATGCAACGGCGCGCCACGAATAACGAGACGACGACGGGGGCCTCCTCGTCGCCGATGCGCCACTAAACGCACACACATCGCTAAACGAGCGCTTCTCTTTCTTTGTCGCTGGGACCCGCACACTAGCTAAATACGGGACGAGACTCGCGTGAACATCGATGAGAACGATGCGGCAAAACTCGCGTTCGCCGACGCCGCTCGGTGACCCTCGAACGCGATATATACAAGACGTATACGGGAGGGGCGAGTGCACTGCCTCGATCCGCCCGAATCGAGACGGCTATGCATATGCATATACATACGACCATATATACATGTGTGTGTGTGTGTGTGTGTGTGTGTGTGTGTGTGTGTGTGTGTGTGTGTGTGTGTGTGCGCGCGCGTGTGTGCGTGTGTGCGTGTGTGTGTGTGTGTGTGTGTGTGTGTGTGTGCGTGCGTGCGCGTGTGTGTGTGCGTGTGTGCGTGCGCGCGCGTGTGTGTGTGTGCGTGTGTCTGTGCGTGTGTGTGTGTGTGTGTGTGTGTGCGCGTGTGTGTGTGTGTGTGCGTGCGCGCGCGCGCGCGTGTGTGTGCGTGTGTGCGTGCGTGCGTGTGTGTGTGTGTGTGTGTGCGCGCGTGTGCGTGTGTGTGTGTGTGTGTGTGTGTGTGTGTGTGTGTGTGTGTGTGTGTGTGTGTGTGCTTGCGTGTGCGCGCCTGCGCGTGTGTGTGTGTGCGCATGCGCGCGCGTGTGTGTGTGTGTGCGCGCGTGTGTGTGTGCGTGTGTGCGTGCACGCGCGTGTATGTGTGTGTGTGTGCGTGTGTGTGTGCGTGCGTGCGTGCGTGTGTGTGTGTGTGTGTGTGTGTGTGTGTGTGTGTGTGTGTGTGTGTGTGTGTGTGTGTGTGTGTGTGTGTGTGTGTGTGTGTGTGTGTGCGCGCATATATTTGCATATGTACACACAAACTTATGTACTATTATGTCTGTACATAATAAGTACATAGCACGCACGCATATAATGGCATCTATGGCCGTTTCTGCATCGCCAAATCGCACAGCTCATAAGTTCGCGATAACAATTGTTTCGCGAACTGCATTTGAGAGGGGACATCCCTTTGTCATGTTCAGCCATAAAATGTTCGTTAAACATGTGTACAATGCCATGCTAAAATTTTAGAGCGAAAGTGACAGTCCGTTCGAAGTTACAGCCTGTGAACTGACCTCCCTTCGGCTTAAGAGCGCGCAACTTGTTTTCGACTGAAGAAGCTCGAAAGTCGCGTAAAGAAGAGCTCATGGCTGAACATGAACTCCACGAGGAAGGTTAGGGACTACTTCATCTCCCCGGAATCGTAGATCAATCGGTTGGTCATTTAGTCAGTACATTTTTGAGTCTTGTAACTTTGAACGCGTTTTTTGGACAACCACTTTTTTGTGAACCTCGTACGAGATGACCAGAAAGCTATATAATCGATTATTTTTTTGCGAACTTTTCGAGAATATGATTACCGTCTATGCGAACCTTAAGTTTCTTGAAAATTGTTCTCAAGTAACTACTTTTCTTATTGGGGAATGCTATATGAAAAATTTCGTAAAAAATAGAAGATTTTTTGAAACGCCTACCGTTTTTCCAAATTCCACTTTTCTTTGGATTGATTAGGTTCAGATAGAGTGTGTGGGTTTTAGAAATCGAAAACTACTTGGCTTTGATGTTTCGGGTCAATGCACCAGACGCTAGGTTGTACGGTGTGGAACAACTCGGCGGCCACGGTCTCTGTAGCAAATCTCGTACAGCTGGAATTTATAAGTAAATACTCAGAGAAAAAAATCGAAAATTGATAGATGTAATAATATGTACATAACATTTCAATTATGTAGAATAAATAGTTTTGAAACAAAAAAGAAACTTGAAAATTTGCTTATTTTCGGCTACCTAAAGAGATCCCCCCCTTAATGGAGACTGCCGATTTAGAGCCCGGGAAAAAGCTATATTTCGACAATTTTTCATGGATAGCTGGTTGACAGAATGAAAATTCCGTTCATTGGCCTGTATTCTACATATCTTCGAGTATCTTTGCAAATTTTTTCACAAGATTTTGTAACAAAATGGCGGCGCTGAAGCCGTATAAAGCGAGTCACCTTTGTGTGACAGTGTCCTGCGGCCAGCAAGAGTTCTCCAATTTTTCACCTGCAACGAAAATTCAAAATAATTTGAATTCTACATAAGATTTGCCTCAAAGTACGCAGGGAAATAAAAATATATCGCTTTTTCATGTCTACGGTTAAAAAAATCGCTGAAAATAATTTTTTTCGGAAAACGTTTCCAATATATAAAAAATCTCCTAGGTGCTGCGATGTGAAACGTTGTCATGAGGTTCCAAAAAAAGTTCGAGTCATTCGTCGACGAATGAACGATTCTCCAGCTCATCCAGCCATCAGACAATGATGACTTGCTTCATCAAGCTTCACCGTGCCCAGTTCGTTACAAAACCTTGTAAACAAATTTGCAAGGATACTCGAAGATATGTAGAATAAATGTCACTTAAGGAGGGAGATATCTTTAGGCGAGGAAAAAATCGCAGATTTTCATGATTTTGTTTAGGGAAAGTTTTCTTCACCATTTGGGGACTTAGGGTATGTTTTATTACTACTTTTGGCTGTTACGTGGTATTTTCTCTAGATTATTCTCCAAAAATGGCAGAGTTATGGACCGGTCTTGTAAACGGGTTGCGGTAGATGGTGTCAGACGGTGTGACGCGTAGCGTCGGCGTGATTGATCTGAAAAAACCGAGAAAACATTGTTATTTTATTCACACTCATACGCAGAATATGAACCAAGAAAAATTGAAAAATGTTGAAAATCGATGAATTGGTACGCTTTGAAACCAAAAGATTAAATGTTCCGAAAAAATAACTACATTTTGCAAAAATGGTGAAGAAATCTTTCCGTTTACAAAAAACCATGAAAATCGCCAAATTGTTCTCGCTACAGGTATCTCCCCCGTTAACCCTTCACGGTAACACGCTGGCCACAGGGGGTCGCAATGACCCCAGCCATGTTTCAAACGATTGCCGCGTTGACCTATCGTTCCGAATGACTCATAAAAATTCAGGATATTAGTTTGAACATTCTAGAATGTGGCATTTTCGGTTTTATATTTTGATCGAGTTTTAAAATGGCGGAAAAAAAATCAGCAAGTGGTTAATGCGTAAAAAAGCCCATTTTTACTTTAAAAAATCATAACTGTTGCAATTTTCATTTTTCTTTCATAAAATTTAAGGGTGATACTCTTGCGATATGATAGCTTAAGGGAAAAAATAGTTCCACAGTGGGAAACAATTTAAGGGGTCTTCTCACTTTAGACGCTAAAAAAGGCTATTTTCATGAATTTTTTGATAGGTTTACAATATAGATATTGATATAAAAGTTGTTACACTTAATAAATTCACTTTCGAAATGCGTAAAAAATGTTTTTTATGTATTTATGTAACCCAAAGAAACTTTAAACGCGATTATCTCGAAACAACGTTTTTCGACGGCTCGTTGATAAAATCTTCCAAACTACTGGACCGATCCTCGTGAAATTTTAACCACATATTCTTTACAACTATAGCGATAGCGCATATCAAGGATTTTTCAAAATTTTGATGTTTTCTTTTTTTTGCCAAAAACGGTGACAAACCACGTTTTCTTTGTCGTTTTTTCTAATAAATGTCCGCCATTTTGTTATTTTTGCATATAACAAAAATCGTATAATATGCCCTATAGCCATTAACATACTGAATCTAAAACGGTTTGATTTTTTTTTGTTTCGGATAATCTATCTCCGAGATTTCATCAACAGCGCAGACCTGTAATTTTTTAAGACATTTTTTTAACTATCATTTTCGTCTGTAAATAGTGACTTAAGGGGAGATATACACCTAGATGGTCGAGATCGAGGATTTAGAAGCTATGAACATTCCGTCAATCGTAGAAGACCTACACTATGGGCCTGGTATCGATGATTCCATGTAAGTTGACAAATTTCATGATTTATTCATTCCCAAATTTTCAAACACGTTTTTCTCAAAACCACGTTTTTCAAATCGGTACCCAAAATTTCTCGAAAACCAATGAACCGATTGCCTTGAGGTTTTGTGTGGTTATTCTATACACCATTATCTAGTACTTGTCATAGGATTGTTTTTTTCCGTTACTTAGTTTTTGTTTTATAGGCGAAATAATAACTAATTTTTGGCCCAAGAATCACTATTTATGTTCAAACGTCCGCCATTTTGTCATAAATCGATATTTTCAAAATCGGCCATGACAAGTACTAGATCATAGTATCTAATTCAATAATCTTTTTGGTTTTTTTTCAGATGATTTTTGAAGAAACGCCAGTGGGTACCGTATACGCAGATTTTTTTACGACGCTCCAAGGATCATACAAATATCCTTGTATATTTTCGATATTTTTAAATAAAAAAAAACCCCCAATCCGAAATTTCAAATAGTTTTCCTTGAAAAAATTCACAAAGATGACCTTTTTCCGGCTCCTAGGTGTATATCTCCCCTTAAATAAATATATATTTAAAAAAATGTATTTCGAACGTATATTTATTAAGTGTAACAATTTTTTTATCAACATCTATAATATAAACCTATCCAAAAAATACATGAAAGTAGCCTATTTTAACGTCTAAAGTGAGAAGACCCCCGAGAAAAAAATAGCTCCACGTCCGATCTCAGTTTGTACTCACAAAGGGTTACCTTAAAGCGCCGTTAGAAGGCAGGCCAGTCGCCTCGGCCGCCAATAACTTACAGTAATTTGGGCACAAAGTTGCGCTTGGGGTCATTTTGACCCCAGGCTACTTTTTCGACACCTGGCTATCCATAAACATTTTTAAAAATTCACCCCTTTTCCAGACTCCAGACCAGTAGTCTCCCTTAGACCCCGACAGTACCGATTTGAGCAATCGACCATTTGTCACCCTTTGAAAGCGATTTACCGGTGGTGTTTCGTGATTATCGAGACGAATCGATAATTGTCTTTTCCTCGGGGTCTTCCAAGAATCCATTGACTTTGGTTTACACTATTGCGGTCGAGTTCCTTGGGATGATTGAACGGCCGACACCGCCGTTCTCTCGTTCCCGCCTTCGGCAGAAGCACTTTGGATCGTTCGAGTTAAATTTTGCGAGCGTTCAACGAGACGAAGTGGAGAAGCTAGAGAGCGCGCGAGAGAGAAGGAGGAGGGAGGCGCGAGCGAGATAAAACTTGATGCTGTGCGATCTTATTCAAGCTGGTCCAGAGGATACTGCGCCATCGACCTTGACGTGACTCGGCGATATTCCGTACATCGCGCTGCAGCATGCTGTCCCACCGTCATCACCCCCGGGGTCGTTAACTCGATCTTCGAGACGAAAATTTCGCGTTCTCTGGGCGACCTTGAGATCCGACGAATCTCTTTGTCCCGATTTATTTCGCGTCTCGCTTCATCGCTCACATGCAACACGAACGTAACAGCCAAAAAGAAAGGTGATGGAAGCATGCACACGTCTATGCGTATGCGGGCAACGATTTTCCCTTTGTTCTTCGGCGAAGATGATTTCCTCGCGACGTTTCCACCGCGACGTCCTCCTGTCATCGTCTAACACGACGTTTTGGAAGAGCGTCAAGAAAGTATCCGCCCCCCGGTGGAAAAACCGCCGTCTCTCGTTATTCCCCTTATTTCGACATAAAAAGATCAACTTCCGCTCTTGGCTAATTCGCTCTGTCATCGGTGGATTAGCAAACGGCGAAGATTCGCTCGCCAATGTATCGAGCGAAAAAAACAAACGTAACGTCCGCGAGTTTTACGTTTTTTTTTCTTCCTTTTTGCAAATCATATTTCTCGCGAGTACGCCGTGATTTATAACTGCGTAAAACGCAAATAAGAAACGTTCTTCGTTGCGTGCCTCATCGGTGAATTCGCGAAGTCAAAGAAGTTGGACTTGGGCCAAGGAAACAAAAAGAGGGATGTATCACTATACTCCAAATTCCGAGGGCAAAGAAACTTTTCGATGCGAATTCTTCGAATGTCTCGCTCTCTCGGACGCCTCGATAGGGGCGTCGGCGAGCAAAAAAAAGGGAACGAAAATGATAAACCATATAGCGATCCGATAGATTGGCCGCAAGACTCGAGAGTCGCGAGTGACTCGAGCGGAGGAAGAAAGAAAAAACGTCTCGACACTCACAGCGTGACGTTTTGTTGATATTTGATAAGATCGCAGATTCGACCGTGCGTTCTTCGAGTACCGAAATAACTTCGGACAGCGCGAGTGTCCGATCGATAAGTACTGTTCGAAATTGCACGCGTGGAGGACAAACGGATATGCTCCTCCGGAAGTTGACGTCTTGAGAAACTATCGTCTCGGCGTAAGCCGCGCGAATGAAAAATTGATGTTTACCGATAATCCCCGTCCCGTCTTGGCTCACGATCGTTTCGAACATGTTACGAGCGTAAACGAGTCGTCTGTTACATATGTGAGAAGAAAAATGACCCTTGCTAACGAAACGGAAAAAAAAGAGAGAGAGAAAAAAACATCTTCCGTTGACGTGGGAGAATTTGTCGTTGCGTAATCGGGTATCTATAAAAGTGAGTCGATCCGGTGATATACGTCGATGTGACTAATGTTGCGAAAGATTATGGTAGCGAGGCGATACTGACAGATTTTTTGTCCGTTATGTGAGCGATGACAGTGCGACTGTATCAAAGTCAATATATATATATTAGGGTGATTCGTTTCGGGGTAACTTTTTTGTTTTTGACCCATCGTGCCCGAAAACCTTTAGTTGGTACCCAAAAACGAACTTTCGTGAAAGGGGGGTGTTGTCAAAAAATATTTAGAGGTCGCGAATCAAAATTGAAGGTTTCCCATTTGATTAGCATTGAAAAAAATGTTTTTCTCATTATTAGTGTTACCGTTCCGCGAATTTTGATATCGCGATATTTTCCAAGTGGGTTCTCATAGGAAATATGATACTTTACAATAAAGATCATTGAGCCATGTCCGCAAATTCAACCGTTTCAGCGGTATCATTATTTCAAGTGTATACTGTATGAAAATATCTATTCAAACGGCTGTAACGGCTAAGCTATTAGATATATCGAAAAAAATTCAGATGAGAACTTTGTAGAGAAAGTAATTTGCTACAAAAAAGTCTTATAAGCCGAGCCCGAAAATTCAACTCTTTCTCAGCTATAGGTGGATGAAGTAAAATGAATAGATTTTTTTTGTTTAAAAAAAATCTATTTATTTTACTTCATCCATCTGTAGCTGAGAAAGAGTTGAATTTTCGGGCTCGGCTTATAAGACTTTTTTGTAGCAAATTACTTTCTCTACAAAGTTCTCATTTGAATTTTTTTCGATATATCTAATAGTTTAGGCGTTACAGCCGTTTGAATATATATTTTGCACAATATTTACTTCAAATAATGATGCCGCTGAAACGGTTGAATTTACGGCCATGGCTCAATGAACTTTATTGTGGAGTATCATATTTCCTATGAGAACCCACTTGGAAAATATCGCGATATCAGAATTCGCGGAATGGTAACACTAATAATGAGAAAAATATTTTTTTCAATGTTAATCAAATGGGAAACCTTCGATTTTGATTCGCGACCTCTAAATATTTTTTGACAACACCCCCCTTTCACGAAAGTTCGTTTTTGGGTACCAACTAAAGGTTTTCGGGCACGATGGGTCAAAAACAAAAAAGTTGCCCTGAAACGAATCACCCTAATATATATACTGCCAGCGAAAAGCTTGCGCACAACCAGTCGAAATTTCCTGCCGCACTAAAAGTTAGATAGCGGACTCAAAAATGAAGATAATCAAATTTCCCAAGCGGCGTTTTAAAGAGGATAAATTTGCCTCCATGATGCCTTTTTAGAACATTTTTTACGATTTTTCTTGGACCCGGTACGCTTTTTTGAAAAGTGCTATTTTTCAGTTATTTTTGCACGTCTGAAACTACCCGCATAACTTCTGGCGAATTTCTTTGCTTTATTTTTCCATTATAAAGTTGAAGAGGGTTTCAAAACCTTCATTTTCGTTTTTCACAAAGTTTCGTACGATTTTTTTTCGAACCAGCATTCCATTTTTAGCTAAAAAAGACATTTTTAGAAAAACAGGCGTAGTCCGATAACTATGGGGTTACAGAGAAAATGTCAAGAGGGTAGAAAGTTGCATAGGAAAACACTGGAGTAGCCAGAATTTCTTTAGAATTTTGTTTGAAATTTTTTTTTTCACAATTTTTGGTTGGGACTCTGATGAGTGGAGGGGCTCCATTTGGGAATTATGGGGTCTGGGACAATCTATCAAGAAAGAAAATTGGTTTACTTTTTCATTTTTAATTACCTAAAAAATGTTCAGAATTTGTTTGAAAATTATTTTCACAATTTTTTCGACTAGAACTCGGAGAATCTTCCTCGGTTGAGTTGTTGTGTCTCAAGACCTGGAAAAAACGAGCGAAAATATTCGCCAGAAGTTATGCAGGCAGTTTTAAAGGTGCAAGAAAAAGCTGAAAAATAGCCATGTTCAAAAAGGCGTACCGGGCCAAGAAAATATTGTAAACATTTTTATAAAAAGGCAAAACCAAGGTAAATTCGTCCTCTTTAAAACGCTGCTTGAGAAATTTGATTATCTTTATTTTTGAGTCCGCTATCTAAATTTTAGTGCGGCAAGAAATTTCGACTGGTGTACTCAAACTTTTGGCCGGCAGTGGGTAAAAAGTTGTCCACTCTCAAAAAAATTGAAATTTTGTCAAATTCTTCAATTATATGAAAAAAAGTGTACATTTTTTCAAAATTTTTGGATCGCATTTTCTCGAGTTTTCCAAAATTTCAAATATTTTCAAAATACCGTTATATCTCGTGAGCATTTGATTCAACAGAAAAATGTTTAAGACAAAAAAGTTGCAATTTTACATGAACTTTGTGAAAAAATTTTGTTTTGAATTTTTCGAGTTTAAAAAATGCCCATTTTCACCAAAATTATGCAAAAATATTTTTTTTCGTTCGGTATGTCACTTTTGATTTTTCTCAAAAAATTCCACAAAATACTCTGAAGTGTGTACAGTAACAGCTATTTTTTTCAGAGTGGCTCGATTCGTTGTTCCAAAGTTATGCTTTGTTTTATTATTTTGAGATATTTTTTTTAGACACATCAATTATTATTTAAAATTATTCTCTCCCAAATTTTTCTCACATTTTTCAGGTAATAAACATCCATAACAGTAATAATTTTTTTGAGCTTAATCATAAATTATCGGTAAGGTATACAAAGTTAACCTTGCCGTACAAAGTAACGTTCGTCGTCCAACATGAAAATTGTGATACAACGTAACGTCGTCGTGCAATATGGAAAATTCTTTTTTTTTGAGAGTGGACAACTTTTTGACCGTTCGAAATCGTATGGAACGCCTCATATATACATATAGGGTGTTAGGAAGGTCGATGCAAAGCCTTAAGGTCACCTCGTTATGAACATGTCTAACCTGGGTGCTATCTATGCTTGGTCCAAAGTCTAAGGATTTCAAGTTATCATGGTAGGTATGATTTTTGGAAAAATTCCCAAAATTAGGTACTAACTCGTTAATAATGTTCAAACAGACAATAATTGGTAACTAAAAACTTATTTGCGTCTTAGCTTAATGTGTATTCAATCGACGAACACCAATACAATCATCTATATCCATACAACTAACTAAAGGTGACGTGCTGAATAATTAAAAACTTAAAAATAAAAATACCTCTTATGTTAATGCTATTTTTTCAAAAATAGCATTAACATAAGAGGTATTTTTATTTTTAAGTTTTTAATTATTCGATTTAGTACCCAAACGATTTAGTACCCAATTTTGGAAAATTTTCCAAAAATCATACTTACCATGATATCCTTGAAATCCTTAGACTTTGGACCAAGCATAGATAGCACCCAGGTTAGACGTGTTCGTAACGAGGTGACCAATCACCCCCTTAAGGCTTTGCATCGACCTTCCTAACACCGTGTAAATTTATATTTATTTTTTTCCTGCGTTTCAACTTGTACCCTTGCGGGTTTTAACGTATTACTCTTTCCAATTGAACCCTTTCTTATCGTGAGGCTGCTGTGACGACCCGAGAATCAGCATCATTAAAAAAAAAGTAATTGTGAAGGAATAAGTAAAATGATTGAAAAATAATTTAGACATTTATTTTTATGTACATTAACAAAGTTGTGTACCAAATTTCATTGAAAAATGTTAATAATTACAGTAGTTATAAACAATCTCGTGAAAAACTTTTGAACGTGAGGGGCTCAACGGTGTACTTGATTTTGGCAACCCGGTTGATGTGAAAGAAACAAAAACTAGTTTTTTTCTTTAAACAGATAATGTTGGCTAAGACTTGGCCGAGCTTTTTTGTTACCGTGTTTCAAGCATCAGAAATAAAATTTGATTTTTTTCGATTTTTCGAGGACAGGTGATGGCATTATTGTTAATAAGTAATGCAAAAAAAATGTTAAGAAGAAAATTGTTGGTCGAGACTAAACTGCTCTTACATTGAATAAGTGTACCAAATTTCAAATCAACCCATTCATTAAATATCGAGAAATCGTGCACACCATTTTGAAAAACATAGTTTCGAGAAAAACGCGTTTAAGAAGGGCGACAAAACCATTAGCGACGAAAAACTGGCTGATTTTCATGTTTTTTTAAGGCAAAATTTCTTCATCATTTTGGAGAGGGTGGGTTTTATTACTATTTTTGGCTGTGACATGGCATTTTTGTGTAGTAATCTTCAAAAATGGCGGAGGTATAACACGGTATTCTGAATGGGTGGCGGCGGATGTTGTCGGACGTAGCGTCGGCGGGATTAATCTGAAAAAAAAACCAATGAAGATTTTTCTCCCATTAACACTCATACGCAGAACATGAACCAAGAAAAAGTGAGAAATGTTGAAAATGGTACGCTTTGAAACAAAAAGATTGAATTTTCCGAAAAAATAACTACATTTTGCAATAAAGAAATACTTTTTGAAATTTTCAAAAAAATTTCTGGTTATGTTTTAGACAATACGGTTAGAAATATTTATACTAAATTTCATCAGAATCGGTCGATTAGTCTTTTAGCTATAGGTACGTCACGCCAGTTTCGAAAATGCTGTTTAGAAGACAGTGCCATACCTCCTCTATTTTTAAATATTAATGGTAAATAAATAAAATACCATATAACAGCCAAAAGAAGTAAAAAAACATAACCTAAGTCTGAAAAATGGTGAAGAAATCTTCCCTTTAAAAAAAAAGTCATGAAAACCAGCAATTTTTTCCTCGCCTAAAGACATCTCCCCCCATGAAGTTTTACTAGCAGTTCTATCTGTGTAATCATAAGTTTACCTTCAATCTGGGATTCCTGCACCGTATGTCGGACCTTCCTCTTCAACTCGAGTTGCCTCACGCGACGAACGAGCGTTCGTCATTTTCACAGTAGCCTAGCCCCTTAAGCTACAATGTACCGCATTTGCCGAGGGTACGGGGAAACTGTGGAAAACCCGTACCAGTATAGACGACAGTGTTGGGCGTTAATCAATTAAATTTTCCATCAGTTCATTAATTGGCTAAAAAGTAATTGCCTTCAATTTAATTACAATTAACATTAATTGAAATTACACTATTAATCGCATGTTGCAATTTATTCATTTAGATTAATCTATGTTAATTGTAACTCGCAATCAAAACAATTGCAATTAACTTTTTCAATTGTTCTAAGAAACTATCAAAACTAACAATTAACCTCATATACGAATTTCATTAACGTACAAATAAATACATTAAAAACATTGAAAATTGATTAGTTTCTATTTGTGGAAAGTCACGATTAATTAATTGTTAATCGTGAGTTTTCACAATTAAAATTATTCAAAAACTCACAATTAACAATTACAATGAACTAATTGTTAATCGTGGGTATTCACAATTACGATTAAATAAAAACTCACAATTAACAATTACAATTAATTAATTGTTAATCGTGAGTTTTCACAATTACAATTCATTCATTGTTAACCTTTACTTACCCTAGCGATGAAATTTTGCCCAACACTGATAGACGGCCCCTTTCTCTGATTGTCTGGTGGCGCAGACGTTTAACTGAAGTATCTACATCAAGGTCTCCTAAGTATTGGCCTTCCGGTGAGTGGTTGATGCGCCAGCGGTGCACGGCTGAGCGGTCACCGCTCCGAGTATCGGCCGTGCACAACGCTGCTTAACTCGAAGTACCGCCGAAGCCGAACCCCCACCGCCCATCCACCAGTGTCGATTATATACATACATGTACGTATGTATATTGGAGATTCAACGTGGGCCATTGATTCAATAACTTCTACTTGTGGTCAATTTGTTTCAGCGAAAATATATCGGGCCCGGAGCATGATGGTCGAAATTCGGACCAAATTCTATGTGTAGTACACATTAGTGAGAGCCTGTTCAAAGCTAACGCGATAATTGCATCATCTCAATTGCCAATGAGACGACGTGTGCGATATATTACTTACCCCCCGAGGAGCGCCGCCAATGCAGCTACGTCTGTGCATGCATTTAAACGCATGCAGATGCGTGTATGTGTGAAAAGGTGATTTTTAATACATTCGAGTTCGAGATCCGCCCACCTAACAGCCAACTGTCTCCATTCTCAACGTTACGTAAACTCTCATGTCGTCAAAATCAACTTTGGATAAATGTGAGGATTTTGCATGAAAGTTGTTTTGAGGACCGTCTGGATCCCAAATCAACGATTCGTTTGAGAAAAAAATGAAGGACCCTGCTGGAGACAGCTGACTGGGCTAATAGCCAACATCGCATAGATATAACAGGTTTAAAATATCCTTTGTTTAATTATATATATATATATATATATATATATATATATATATATATATACGCACACAGGGTGTCCTGTAGGGTGGGATTCAGGTTATTTAAAAAAAATCATCTGCTTTTCGTTTTTGACATGCCATTTCTACATATGATTACTTTTTTTTACCCGGTTTAAAAAAAAGTACTCTTGGTTATTTGTTTTATCTAGAAAAGTCTTCTTCTTAACCTTAAATATTAAGGAAACTTTATGAAAAAAAGATCTTGTGCAGAATTTTCATACAAACCAATTCGAACATCTGACTTTGACATCCTGCGGTGTAAAAAAAGTACCGTTAAATGGAGTTACTTTGAACAGTTTTTGAAAGTTATTGTAGGTAACTTTTTTTTAACATCTTAAATTCCAACTTTTTTTGCTCCAATAGCACAACGTGTCCTTTGGCTATCAAATGTACAAGAAAGTCAAGCCTCACCAGTCCCCCGACAATTTTGTATAAACAAAAGTGTAAAAATAACTTTCTTTGACAAGGCATTGAAATGCAACTTATGTCAAAGATTTAGTGTTACTTTGACATCACTTTGATTTTTAAAAAATAATTTTTCATGCATTATACATGGAATTACATGAAAAACAACGATTTTCTACAATCAAATTGTCATCTTTGTTAAGGAAACATTTTACAAAAATATATCAAGTACCTAGGGTATTATTATAGGCACCTAGTCTGTCTTATAATTACCATTGAGATAAAAATCAACTTGAGCAACGTTACAATCAACTTTAGCAACATTCTAATAAACTTGGACAACAAATTTAACCACAGTCAGCGCCTCCACCGAAAAAAATAGTCGCATATGATGACCCCCTTCACACCGTACAACTTTTGTCTGGAATATTTTTTTGTGACATCGATAATTACCGAGTTATTTCGGGTGACAAAGATACGAGGAACACCCTGTATATATATTTGAGCTGTATTTTTTTCCTTTTTTCCGCCATCCACTAAATATTCATTGGCGGCTAGAGCTTTCGCGAGATTAATTTAAAAATTATAAAGCGTTAAATGCATGGGTGACAAGTGGACGAAAGAAAAATCGATTTTTTGCTAAAAATTAGAATTTTTGAGAGGCTTGAGCGAACCCTAAATATTTTTTGACCACTCGCAGCTTTCGCGACAATTTTTTCTTGTCTTTAATGAAGATAATTGGATGGTGAGAAAAAGGAAAGAAATAGAACTTAAATTTGTGCCACTCTAATATATATATATATATATATATATACACACACACACATATTTAGCCGTCCATATCAAGTTCGAGCAGTCATCATTACGTCCAACTATAAAAATAAAATGTTCTATGCGTACACGCACATATATAGATACATATAAAAGAACGAATACACAAAGTCTGGTGTGACGTTAACACACAAACAATCATTTACATAAACTCTAACTGTGCTGGGGTAACAAACATCGATGTTTTCGTCCACGGCCGAGTTATTACGTCAGTGTAAGCGACGAATGTCTTCGACGGGGACATTCCGATATCATAGGCTGCAGAATAAATCATTCCGATTTGTTTACTTTTCGTTATTTGTGACAAAGGCTCAAATATTTTGAAAAAGCAAAATTTTCCCGTTCGCAAGATCATTCGCAAAGTTTCAAACGCCTCTCCGTAAGTCCATCGATTTCGAGCAAATTGCCAGATTTTGATGGCTCACTAAACGTCACATTCCCTAATTGCAAAATTACAAGGGAAAAAACAAGATTTTTGTTTTTCCACGAAAAATGAAAGTAGCGAGTAATACAGGCGTATAAATAACAAGAATACACAGAGCTGGATTAAATTGGCTGCAGTCGCGTTCCTTTATGACCTATGTGTTACCACAAAGACAGAGGAGAACCACACGACGAAAGCGACCAAGAAGCTATTTCCGTCGTACACACGGTGCAAAATCCGTCGATGCGTTCCTCAACGTCCGACGACCCTCTCTACTCATGCGCAAACATTTCTTTTCGTCTCTCCTACGCGGATAAGCGAGTATGAAGAATCATGCAAATAGCCAAAATATGAACTTCCATGTCTGCTGGAGAACGCAAAATCTCGCGAAAGTCGAACGCACACCGCGAAGGTTTTTTTTTCATCGCGAAAATTCGTAAAAATTCCAACTGGAATTGCATTCTCTCAATTTTGTTCCAATTTGATGGGCGTACTTGGGACTTTGAGATTCAACGAAAAATTCGCCATCAAACTTCGAATACTTTTTTGGATCTAAATGTTTGAAATAATTTCGAGTTGAAAAAAAAGAATGAATCGGGACGTCGAGATCGTGTTTTTCGAACTTCTTCGTCGTCCTTTCTCCTCGTCTTTCTCGTATGCTTCTTCTTCGCCATCGTCGCCAACAAGGCGGCCCACAGAGGCGAACGCGAACAACTTGACGTGACCTTGCTTTGTCACTGACCTGTCCTAGCAGCGACGACTGCGCCGGTGGTCACGACGCGTTCATGGACACGATCAAATAAAACCCATGTACACATTTCAATCTTGGGCTGAGAGGAGAGAGAGAGAGAGAGAGAGAGAGAGAGAGAGAGAGAGAGAGAGATCATCGTTTCCCTCGAAAAGTGCAATAAAAGTATTTCCAGCTCTCGCGGTTATTTTTTACCGGCGATTCCAATAAATTTCACTTTTCCGCCGCCCACGCATTAACAAAGAATCGTTGTAAAAAAAAGCGATCCTGCATGCTCTCTATAAATCGTCACTTTTCTGACGCGAAGATTCCTCGAAACGATCACTGAAACAAAAACGTTCTTCAGTACCGCAGGTAAAGAGATGACGAAATTAAGGCGAAAAATCCCTTTAGAATTTTCGACAAATCGATTTTTTTAACACATATTTCGAAGGTATGATACCCAAAGAATAAACTGACCAAAGGAAAACTCGAAATATTGAATATTTGCGGAGTTATCGCATATAGTCTACAGCGCGGGGACAGCATGCGGTCAGGTAGCGAGTAAACTTCAAACGCGATCATCTCAAAACTACTTTTTCAAAAACTGCTCGTGTTGTAGCTCAAAAAGTTATCGACCGATTTGGATGAAATTTTGGAAGGTTACTCTCAGTAATATTATCGAAAGGATATACCTAAAGTTTGAAAGGTTGCGTGTAAGTAAATAATTTTTTTGGGGTCAAATATGTCGAAAAAATGATCGAAAGTTCGAACTTTGGAGTAAAGAGGCTCCCAAATTTTCAATTTTGCACTTTTTCATCATTTTTTAGGTATATCCTTCCCCTTAATATGTGAGTAAACGAATAACACCTATTAAATCTTTTTCAGATCAACAGAAAAAGAGTGACAACTGCAGCACTTTTCGATGTCGCGGAAAACAGGCGTCCGAAGACCCTTAAGGCGTACCCCCACTTGTAGCGCAAAAAAAGGCCTTTTTCATGAATTTTTTTAAAGAAAACTACAAAACTTTTTTAATCGATCAATATACCATCTTAAAGAACACATCTTGAAGAAGTTTCAGTAATTTTTTTATTGAAAAATATAACATTGTTTAGTGGCAAATGGCCGTCAATGAAATAATGTTTTTATATACACGGTTTGCGGTGACCAATATCGCGGCGAAGTGGATCATCTGAAAAAAAAATGCGGATGGATTTAGTCAAATATAAGTATAAACTAGTCTTTAATCGAAGGATTTTAAAAAATATTCATTTTTCACAAAATGGCGGACAGTCAAAGTTAATGGTTCGATTTTAACGAAAAAAGACGGCCGTTTTTTGGCTATAAAACTGCCATTTTTTTCGAAAAAAAAAAATCGATCGATTAAAGACTACATTTTTATGTATTAAATAAGCCTGCAAAATTTCAAGACGATCGGTTCATTAGTGTTCGAGTAATCTTGGTCACCGACTTCAGAAATGCCATTTTGAGAAAAACGCGTTTAAAGTTTCAATTTCAGTTTACACGAAGAAAATATTTTTTTTTTGTAAACTTACATAGAGTCATCTATTCCGGGCCCATACAGAAGTATGGGCCCGGATACTTATACTTCAAAAGAATGCAATAAAAAAAAAATCGATTTTTTCAAAATCGCAAGTGGGGGTAACCCCTTAATAACGCCGCCGTTTTGTTGGTGATCCCAAAAAAAAAATTTTTTTAACTTGAGAGTTATAATGAACTCATGGCCAAATTTGAAAATGATCAGATTACTTTATCTCCTCTAAAAAAATTCCCGAATAATACCTATTTTTCACGCTTCTAAAGGGATTTCTCGCCTTAAGGGGGAAGATACCTTTAGACGCGAAAAAAATGGCTGATTTCCATGATTTTTTTTTCAAGGAAAGATTTTTTCAGCACTTTTGTGACTTAGGGTATGTTTTATTACGACTTTAGACTGTTACCTGGTGTTTTTTGTATGATTAATCTTTAAAAATGGCAGAGGCATGCATGGTTATCTAAATGGGTCGCGGCGGGTGTTGTTAGATGGCGTGACACTTAACGTCGACAGGATAGATCTGAACAAAAAACCAAGAAGATTTTTCTTTTATTGACACTCATACGCAGAATATGAACCAAGAAAACGTGTGAAATGAGGAAAATCGAAGAAATGGTACGCTTCGGAACAAAAAGATTGAATTTTCCGAAATAAATGGCTCCATTTTGCAATGAAAACATACTCTTCGAAAATGTTCACAAACATTTAGGGTCATGTTTTAGACAATAAGGTTAGAAAGATATATACCAAATTTCAGCAGAATCGGTCGATTAGTTTCTCAGCCATACGTCACGCCAGTTTTGAAAATGCAGATTAGAAGACCGTGCCATACCTCCGCCATTTTTTAAGATTAATAATAAATAAATAAAATACCATGTAATAGCCAAAATTAGTCAATAAAACTTGCCCTAAGTCTAAAAAATAGTAAAGAAATCTTTCTTAAAAAAAAAGTCATTAAAATCGGCAAATTTTTTCTCGACTAAAGGTATCTCCCCCCTTGAAGTTTTACTAGCAATTCTATCTTTGTAATCATAAGTTTACCTTCAATCTGGGATTTCTGCACCAAATGTTGGACATTCCTCTTCAACTCGAGTTGTCTCAAGCGACGAACGAGCGTTCCTCATTTTCACAGTCGCCTAGCCCCTTAAGCCCCTAGCGAAAAATGGTAATAAAACATACCCTAAGTCTCAAAAATGGTGGACAAATCTTTCCTTTAAAAAAAATCATAAAAATCAGCAAATACTTTCCTCGCTCAAAGGTATCTTTGAGTATCGCCCTTTAATTTCTCGATCACATTCGAATCATACAGGGAGTACGATAAATTGAACCTGATCCCAGTTCAGTGGGGAATTTTCATCGGCAAAATGTGAGCACGACAAGAAGGTCTACACTTGTGCAAGGAACATTCTGGCGGAACTTCTGTGATACTATTCACGACCGTCAAAAGTAAAAATAGAATTAAGGGGGTAGTCCACTTTGGAGCCACGAAAAAAAGCTATTTTCGCGATTTTTTTTGAGGATTTTATAAAAAATATTAATATAAAAGTTGTTGGGCTTGATGAATAAAGTCTTGAAATACATTTAAAAAAAAATTAATTCATTTTTATTCATTTTTAAGTACAAAAACTTTAGTTTAACGGAACCCCTCGAAAATAGGTGGGCTAGGGGTAGCTCCATCACAACTCGGCAACGGCTTGGCTGAAACAAAAAAATCTAAGTCCATTAGATTCAGTATGACACCAGCTACAAAATGACCCTCGGATATAAAGTTTTATCAAAAAATAAAAAAATGGCACATGAAAAAAGAAAAAAGTAAAAAAAATGCGTTTTTTCGCAGTTTTTCGCAAAAAAAAAGAAAAAATAAAAATTTTAAAACCATCGAGGGTCATCTTGTTGCGAATCATGTTTACAATATGTGGTTCAAATTTCAAGAGAATCGGTTTATTAGTTTTAGAGATACGATGGAGCTAGATTTTGAAAACGTTGTTTCGAGAAAAACGCGTTGGAAGTTTATACTATGAAAAACTCTTACCTAAACTCAATCGGCAATTCCTGCACCGTACAAAATCCTTGCTGATTGCTCACCATCGTCGATTTCTTCGATCTTGCTTGCTTCCGATTTTTTGAAATTTTCAAAGTAATCTGGCCCCTTAAGGGGGATTATCAGTGTGACAGGCTGAAAAATGAGGTATTTTTTGGGAATTAAAAAAAAACGGCTCGATCAAATTATTTGAAATTTTGTGTATTAATTATTGAAGTAATGAAGCGTACAAGGAAATTTTTATTTTTTATTTTTAGGACATTTTATTAAGCAGAGGAGCCGTCGCAAAATGGCGTCTCAAAAAAAGACTCCCCGACGGTTGACAGCATAAGTAATTTTAATTAGAAAAAAAAATAGCAGCCACTTAAAAAAAATCGAATTTTACACAAAAATTTTGCAGTGAATTATTAATAAAAAGAAAGTAAACAATTAAAAAAACTCCACGATGCGACGATAGCGATAAGTTTTCTGAAGAGAATCCTTTTTGAATGAAGTCGATTGGACAAAATTTGACAGAGTTATCCTGTCAACCAGGTTAAAAAACATGGTTTCGAGAAAAACGCGTTTAAAGTATAGAAAGGCCCGTATAGAAGGCTCTGAGAGCGTCGACGCTTGGCGCCAATTTCGAATACTTGCCGAATATTGTTTTGAAAATTTGTAAGCCTATTCTTAAAGGCCAAAACTATCTAAGCAAAAAAAATCGATTTTTTTTACACCGATATTCCCCCTTAACCAAGTGGACGATCGATCGATGGGCGGCTTCGACAGTAGCCCATGTCATGTAGCATGGGCCAATACTTGGATGGGTGACTGATTAGCCGCGCGCTGGCTGCGCCGACTACCCAGCCGGATCGCTCGTATCCGCACCGGTTTTCCACACTTTTCCCGTGCCCTCTTTGTGCAATTTACAAACAGTCTTCATACTTTACACGCATCCTCAATTTATTTTTCATTTGCACATTTTTATTAGAGCAACCCCCTTCATTGATGAGGAGTTGCACAGTTAAGGAGTTCCCATAAAAACATCCAGGAGCTCGTTCTCGCACGCACTCTACTTCCCTCTTCTTCCTCGCCGTGAAGATCACACAGCATTCTCACTGCAGTCAGCTGTGGGCCTTTTCTTTTGCTTTTTCCTTTCTCTCCCTCGTGCTTTTTCTCCCGTTGCTGATCTTTACGAGCTCGTTGGCGTGTTACGATAGTTACGACTTGCCAAGAACAAGACAATTTGCGTTAGGCCGACAAAGCGATACTTCTTAGCCCCCTCTTCATTCGTACAGTGGCAGTGCAAGCATCGGGCTCGTTACGAAGAAGTGCTTAATGTTGGAAGATCGAACATTCGCTAATGACATTGTGGTCTAATTTACTGCAGTCTTCTTAAGGCGGGAGCCTGAATTAGAAGGTCCGAAAAATCGTTTTTTTAATTGCTTAACGGAGACTTTGTCCCTGGAGTGCCATATTTCAGGTGTTTACATTTTATTTTTTTTTAAAGGAAACGAGTAAAGCTTTTTGAGTGCGGTTTTTTCTTGCTTTTATTCATGATATACAGAACGTTAAAAAAAATTTTTTTGAAAAAAAAAAACAAAATGGCGGCCGTTGCAGTTCCGCGAAAACAGGTCCTCAAATCGCGGGAGGTAAACGGCTGACATAACTGCTCCCTCTTTGTTGATCTGAAACACAAATTCAAAGCATATTATCAATCTGTGACCCTTTGGTCATGGAATGACGGATGGGTTTTTCGTTTAGTACAAATTTCGGAAAATGGCGGCAATTTAAAAAAAATCGAATTTTCGCGTTTTTTTCGCATAAAAAGATAAATAATAAGTGCAAAAATGTATCTATCGAAAAAACGATCCGTCATTCCGTGAAGACATATTTTCTGAGTATGCTCTCCAAATTTCAGGTCGATATGTTAATTACAGCGATCAGGAGAATGTCAGCCATTTTTAAAAACGTGTTTTCGAGAAAAACGCGTTTAAAGTTTTGTAATGTGTTTACACAAATGTGTTTATAATTACCGCTAATCGGCAATGCCTGGTCCATAGAGGCATCCCTCCTTTTCTTCTAGCTGCTCATGTTGAGCTCAAATTGATTTTTTGAAAATTTCAAGGACAAAGCCTCCCTTAAGGTGGTTCGGAAGAAACTTTAAAAAAATCGACTAACGTTTAACCTTGTATTTTTTTGTGAGAAAGAGATAGTATGTCATTAACCACGTTGAAATAAAAAAATTTAAGCCACTCAACCGTACCATTTTCGAGATATGAATGTTGAAAGTTGGCCTAAAATACACACACTCGAACGTAACCTCCGAAAAATTTACCGGAAATGATAACTTTACGTAAAATTTAATCGTTTGACCCAACAAACAAAAATTCTTCTTCGAATCTTCGATTAATACGGAATTCACCTGCAAAAATTCTGATCCATCGTGTAATTTTTTCACAATCGTTTATTCAATTTTGCTATGCGGTATCTGTCTCTTTCTAAGCGGTGATCGGAGCGTCAGCTGTGATTGCTAGGGGAAATTTCTAGACGGCAATTCATGCAGAATGCTATGTGAATGTCGCCGAATGCCTACGCTGCAGATCATGCTACACGGAAAAAAAGAAATAGTACAAAATACAGGGGCTACACAGTTCGCATTGGACTCGAGCGATTGCACAGCGATATTACCTGAAACACAGTGCTCAAAATACAGTGTGCTCAAAGTAAATTATTACAGTTCCTATACTGTCCTCTTTGGACTCGAACCGCTCTACTGTATCTTTTACTGGATCACACAGTCCAAAATACAGTGTAGTCAAAAGTAAATTTTGACAGTTCAACACTGTAATATAAATTTAACAAAACTTGTAATTTGACAGTTGGTTAATCTGTATTATGTACAATGAATGCGCCAGTTATATCGACAGAGTTTATGTAGGTGTTTTAACAGTGAAGTCCTCTGTTCTAGAAACTGGTTAGCAACAGATATAGTTTCAGTTTTGAACCGTTGCTTTTTACAGTGTGAACACGGGAAACGTTCTTGTTTTAATACTGTAATTCAAACTTGATGAACCCCGTAATTTAATAAGGCCACAAATCGTATATTATAGAAAATTAGGGGTAAAAATAACATTAGATAGCGCTGAAAGAACAATTGAAGCGCTGAAAGAACAATTGAAGCGCTGAAAGAACTGCCAGTTCTTTGTGTCCTGGTCGCGCCACGCTCGAGACAGGTCCTAACCAGTGAATACCGTTTACGACGTCACACTGTGAATTTGATTATAAACATAAAATTAAAAAAGTTCGGCGAAACCTTCGCTTACAATGTATATTGTAAGCAATGTAATATATACACACACACACGCACGCGCGCGCGCGCACACACACACACACACACACACACACACACACAAACACACACGCGCGCGCACGCACACACACACACACACACACACACACACACACACATATATATATATATATATATCAAGAATATACTGAACTGAGTGAGACACACAAAAAAACGTTTATCCATAAAAGAAGTTTGAGAAAACTGTGTAGAAAATATTAAAAAATCAGTCACATACACAGGAACGTACCTTTTTGTAAATAATTCTCTCTTTTTTATAATTTCTTGAATTATGTCGCACAAATATCAACATTCGCATCCTATCGACCACGCACTACTAACTGGCAATCCTTTGTGTCCTGGCCACGTGCCTCACCCCACGCGCGAGACAAGTCCTAATTACACAAGAACGTACCTTTTTTTAAATTCTCTTTCTTTATAATTTCTTGAATTCTGTCGCACAAATTTCGATGTCCGCGTCCCATCAAACACGCACTACTAACTGGCAATCCTTTGTGTCCTGGCCTCGTGCCTCATGTGCGTACAGCATAAAAAACAGTGATCGCATTTAAATTTTACAGTTGAATATTTTTACTGAAATCACTGATGTATTCACAATATCAAACTGTAAATAAACCAGTCTAACTGTAGAAATCTCAGAGTGCACAGATAACGTCATGAACTGTCGAAAGAAGAGTAAAACTACCGTGCCACACTGTGAAATTTAATGAATCACTCTGTACTCAATACAGTGTACACTGAAACCCTTGCAGTTTGCGTACAGTATAAAAAGCAGTGATCTCATGTAAATTTTGCAGTTAAATATTTTTACTGAAATCACTGATTTATTCACAATACCAAACTGTAAATAAATCTGTGTAACTGTAAAAATCTCAGAGTGCACAGATTACGTGACGAACTGTCGAAAGAAGAGTAAAACTACCGTGCCACACTGTACAATTTAATGAATCACTCTGTACTCAATACAGTGTACACTGTAACCCTTGCAGTTTGCGTACAGTATAAAAATCAGTGATCTCATGTAAATTTTACAGTTGAATATTTTTACTGAAGACACTGATGTATTCACAATACCGAACTGTAAATAATCCAGTGTAACTGTAAAAATCTCAGTGTGTACAGGAAAATTCGTCATTTTTGTAGGACAGGATTTACATTACTTTGTTTTACTGTAAAATGAAATATGGCACCCTGTTTTTCATGCGGTTTATACTGTGATTTTCGCTGTTTCTTTTTTTCCGTGTAAATACAATAAGAATAGAATAAAAGTGAAAATAAACCGAGGGATAAAAAATGAATAAAAATATGTTGATTGTAGATCTTTTTTTTAATTGCTTATTACGTATAGAAATATACATATGAAGAACGGCTGTAAACATTTTTATTTAGAAAACTTTAAAATTCCTTTCTAATTTCGTTCTGTATATTTACCTGAAGATAAAACTTAAAAAACTGCCCAATCAATCTATTTATTATTTACCTGCGTGAACAAAGGCAGATCAATTTTCTGTAAAAAAAGAAACAACCACTTACACGTAATTGTGCCATGTTTTGACATTTGTCGAGTCGTTGAGAGGTGATGTTTGAATTCTTCTGGAGTGAGGTTATGTAGCGTTGCCAACTGCTTAAAACATGAACTCAGTAGTAAAGTCGATAATGATCAACCGAGTGCTCAATAACCAATGTCGATTGTAAGTATTTATGAAAATCATTATAAATTTTCATTCTAATGGGTACCAAAATTAAAACACTTTTTTGTCAGATTAAATTCTATGCATTTTAAACATTCAAACCAAAAAAATTAAAATCGTTTAAATTGTCAGTTTGACTTCCGGTTTTTCTTCGGACCTACCTTGAATCGATAGATAAACTATCCAAGAATATATTTACAAAGTTACAGAGGCCAATTGTAAATATTTTCGAAGATACAAGGCCAAAAGCAGAGAAACGATTGATATTTGATATTGATGTTTTCTCTTATTGAAAACTTTAAACCGCGTTTTCTCCAGTTTTCATTTGCACGCTTTTTCCAAATTGGCAGGCGTGATTGCAAAAAAATCTAAACGACCTATTGAATCAAACTAAAATTTCTTTTCTCCAGTATGAAAATCTCTTTAAAATGAATTTAATTTTTATAGCACGTTGACGTGTTTTTCAACACATTTTTTTCAATCCTGAGCAAAGTTATAATTTCACGATTTTTTCAGCTTTTTCTTCATTCACCCAGAAGAAAAATACAGGACAATGAAATTTATAAATTTTATTGATTTATTTGATTCAGTCAAAAATTACGAGCTTCATCTTTCCCGCCGATTGTGGACTGCAGTGGCAAGACACACATGGTATAGGCTGATAAATCTGCAGTCATTTATTGTTTCATGATTAATTTTTTTTTAAACATTTCAAATATGGATGAAAAGGTACCTCAATGGTTACCGGGCTCACTTGTTCTTTCCCTTCTAAAAAAAATCCCGAAAAAACGCTTTTTTGGACCTTCTAATTCAGACTCCGCCTTAAGCGATTATCATAGTGTAACGGGTCCAAAAATATGCGGATTTTCGCGTTTTTTTCCGATGATTAAAATACGCTAATCAGTCAGCTTTTTATGTTAAATCGAAGCACCTATGAAGAACAGAAAGTACATTTTTACACGTTTATTATAATTTAAAAATTTTTTTTAACGGTTGAAAATGTCTTCTAAATAAAGGAGTCTTCACGGTGTACGTGGTTGTGGGCGTAAATATTATCTAAAACAAATTAAAAAAAAAAGATTATTAATCAGTATAGCAGCCGCTATCTTGCTATGGAGTTTTTTCATCCAATTTGACAAAATGGCGGTGGTTTGAACAAAAAAAATCGAGTTTAGCCTATATTTTCGACAGTTTTTCGTAAAAAGAAAAATCTGAAGAAAAAAAAGGGTTCATTGCAAATTGTGTAAAAATTTGAAACGGATAGCTTGAAAGCTCTTCCTTTAAGAGTGTACACCGTTTTGAAAAACGACATTTCGAGTTTTCATATGAATTGTCTACTTACGTTTGTGTAAGTATATGAACAGCATGTTCATAACCGTCTGTACTATCAGATAATGCCATATAAAAATGGATTTTTTGAAAATTTTACACGGTGATAATCTCTTTATTTAGTATTTAAGTATCACTAACGTTGGCCCATTGCTATAAATTCGTTTTGTTTCTTCGTCTTTTGATTCCAACACTACAACTGCAACGCCCCGCTAATCGTTTTAATCGCTCCGGACAAAACAAGCGACACTGGTGGATGGGGGGTCGGGGTTAGAGTTTAGCAGAGTTAGGCATGGCCAATACTCGGAGCGGTGACCATCAACTAGTCACCTGAAGGCCAATACTTCTGATACCTTGGTGTCGATAGTAAAATGTCTGTGCACCAGAGAATCGGAAGAATATGGGGCCGTTCATACTGGCACGGGTTTTCCAAAGATTCCCCGTACCCTCGTCAAATGCGATATACTGAGATATAGTGATTAAGAGGTTATGCCTAGTTGCAACAGTCGAAAAATCATTTTTTTCTATACCAATAAATTTTGACGGTATATCATCTTATAAATGTTCCCCGAAAATTTCAAGGTGACCGGATCAAAATTGACATTTTTATTGGCTGTCATGTCGATGCCCGTCGAAATGCTCGGAGTGTCGTTCGAAAAAAGCGAAAACGCTTTTTTCTCTGAAATGTGCGATTTCAAAGTCGGTGAGCAATATGTCTCAAAAACTACTGCATTGATCGTTCTGAATTTTTTGCCCTTTTTCTCGATGTCAAAATATCGTATCTGATCGAAGGATTTTTTTTCCTGTAAACTTTCGATTTGATGAACGAATGATGCTCATTTTTTTGCAGAAATCAAGACTCACTTTGAACACACGCAATTTTTTTTTAATTTCATTGCCGGCATTACCATTTTGTTTAAGGCGAGATGTACATTTAAGCAGGGAAAAAATAAGCAATATTGAGGGATTTTTTAGACTAAGAAATAATTATTCTACAATTGTCAAACTTTAGGTATACTTTAATATTATATTTAAGTATACAAAACAATTTTTTTTAATTGATTCATCATCAAAATGACGGAGCTTTGGCGGAGTGTTACAGCAAGGTCGCCGGGGGAGTTGCGAATCGGCGTGCAGTCTAGCTTTCCGTAGACTTTGATTTTGCAAAAAAGTTCAAAATTTTTTCAGTTAGAACATGTATAGTTTCTAAGCGACGGTAAATAAAATGAAGAAAATGCAAATTTAAGAAAATGGCTCTTTTTACAAAAAAAATCAACATCTTACGCAACATTTCTGTAAAATGTGGATGAAAAAAAAGTAGTTTTTTTTCAATTTTTCAAAACCAATTCTCGTCAAATAGAAGGTACAAATATTACCAATATTTCTACCAAGTTTCAACTCAATCGGCTTAATAGTTTTTAAGTAATCCTGGACGCCAATTTTGATAACACAGTTATGAGAAAAACGCGTTTGAAGTTTACGCCCGCTCCGAATCCGAGCGGTGAGGCACAGCGTTGACGGGCTATAACGTTAGAAGTTTGAAGTTTGAACGTTTCAAGTTTTTCGAATTTTTCTTTGAAACTTTAGGAAAATATTCTACATTTATAGTTCCATCGTTTGGGGCCTTATATGCGGGAAAAATTCCAAAATTTTTCATTTTTTAGTTATTTTTTATTCTATTAGGCTGAACCGTTAGGAATATTTTAAGCTTTACAGAATTGAAAAATTGCAAAAATCGTTAAAGTTACAGCATTTAGAGCGTATAATACTAGGTGCGCAACTAAGTTCCCGGGTTTCACACATGGATGGCACTAGCGACACGTGTAGTCGGCATACAGGTCTGAAATTGGGTGTCTTTATAGCTTGGACATCTGTTAAGAATACCCAGTCGTAATATAAACAAATATCGCAACACGACGACCTTTTTTCTAACCTGGAAAATGTCAAAGTTTGTGCCAAATAAACAGCATTTGCGGGAAGCATTGCTTTTCTGCTTCAACCTAAAAAAAACAGCAGCTGAAGCACGTCGGTTACTTGAGGAGGCCTACGGCGAACAAATACCATCAAAAACAACATGTGAAGATTGGTTCAAGCGGTTCAGAAGTGGCGATTTTGAGACTGGGAACAAG
This sequence comes from Ophion slaviceki, assembly GCA_944452715.1. Classification (NCBI taxonomy): domain Eukaryota; kingdom Metazoa; phylum Arthropoda; class Insecta; order Hymenoptera; family Ichneumonidae; genus Ophion; species Ophion slaviceki. The sequence continues at coordinate 20,816,411 of OX101790.1, read as the reverse complement.
GAGCGCTCGGGAAGACCGCAAACATTTGCGGACGCCGATCTGCAAGCGTTATTGGATGAAGATGACACTCAAACAGAAGATCAACTTGCCGAGGCATTAAATGTGACTCGGCAATGTATTTCGAAACGGTTGCACGCGATGGAAAAAATTCAAAAGGAAGGAAAAAGGGTGCCGCATGAGTTGACTGAGAGACAAATGGAAAATCGAAGAGCCACTTCCGAAATGTTGCTTTTGCGGCAGAACAGAAAGAGTTTCCTGCATCGAATTGTTACTGGCGATGAAAAATGGATATATTTCGAGAATCCCAAACGCAGAAAATCGTGGCTTTCACTTGGCGAAGCGTCAACATCGACGGCACGGCCAAATCGCTTCGGAAAAAAGACAATGCTCTGCGTTTGGTGGGACCAGAAAGGAATGGTGTACTATGAGCTGCTGAAACCGGGCGAAAATGTCAATGGGCATCGTTACCGACAACAACTAATCAATTTGAACCACGCGTTGCTCGAAAAACGGCCAGCATGGGACACGAGACACGAACGTGTGATATTGCAGCACAACAACGCTCCGTGCCATCGCAGTTCCATCGTCCAGGACACCATAAAAACACTGAAATGGGATCTGCTACCGCACCCGCCGTATTCGCCAGACCTGGCCCCTTCAGACTATCACTTGTGCGGGTCGATGGCGCATGGCTTGGGTGGGCTACACTTGGCCAATTACGATGCAGTCCAAAATTGGTTGGACGAATGCTTTCAGTCCAATGACGCGTCTTTTTATCGTCGCGGTATTTATGCATTGCCAGTGAGATGGCAAAAATGTGTAAATAGCGAGGGACAATACTTCGAATGAACCATTTTTTGTATTTGTCTTGAAATTTTCGATTTTTTATTGGTCAAAGAAACCCGGAAACTTAGTTGCGCACCTAGTACATACCGCGCGGCGCACCCGACCGCCAACTTCAAAGCCGTTTTTCACGATTCACTTTTTTGAACCTTATGAAAGTTCTAACTCTTGAACGAAGGTTCAGATCGCTTTGAAACTTTTACAACATATGCTTGGTACCATCACCTATCGTGTGAACCACAGAAACAAAAATTTCAATAACACAAAAAAATATAAAAAATAAAATACCGATAGAAAATTAAGTAAAAAAATTTTGAATTTCGAATTTTTATTTTAATATTTTTTTAAATAATATTGTTGGTTCACACTAAAGATACATTCATTATGCACTTATAAATATGTTCATTTTTTTCAGACACCCACATCGATGCCGAGAACTTTCACCATCGCCGCGCGCGCAAAAAAAATGCATTGCTTTATTATGTTATATCTCCGCCATTTGTTAATATTTCTGATTTTTTTGTACATATACTTAATCATATGCATAAATGATCTGTAAAAAAATGTTTTCAATATATGCGTATATATAGTGTTATTCGGATGATTTTTTTTCAAATACCTCATTACTAGAAATTTATAATCACTATTTTTTTTATCAAACTCTATGAAAATCTATGAAACAAATCCCAAAAATGAGAGGTTAGATGATCAAAGTGCGCGTAGAGAGTGATAGGGAATGATTCAATTGGAAAGAGTAATACGTAAAAACCCGCAAAGCTATAAGTTGGAACTCAGGAAATAAATACTATAGACAAAATGAAATGTTTCTGGAATTAAATCGAGTCACCTGCTCTCGGCAATCAAATACCTACACATGGAATTTCGACATCTGCGTTAATGATCGGAATTAAACTGAGAGGTTCCATGAATTCTATCATAACGCTCCTAATTATTTCAGTTTACACATCTTAGCATATAAACGCGTTTAATCGCGAATTCAGAGCCGACGTTACTTCGGAAATCCAAACTTATGTCAAAGTTTCGATGCACTTTCCGGTTGACGAGATCCAACATGACGAAACTGTACGATTAAATATCGGTATATATATGTGTGTGTAGATATGTGTGTTATGCGTTAATTAATCGAAGCAATCGTCGAGTTCACTGAAGGGTAAAGACAAGCTTGACATATCGTCGTACCCCCTCCCTCCTTTCTTTTTCTCCACCGTATGAACCCGAGTCCGTTCATAATTACGAGATTCCCTAACGACGCAGAAACTTTAGCTGTGGAAAATCGCTAAATTCGCGCCTAAGTAAATCCGCCCAAGTTCTGCAATTAACCGAAGCCGGTAATTATGTACTCCTGCCGTTGGTGGAATACAATGCGTGCGCAACTATTAGAGAATCTTGCGAATATGAAATATTCCGAATAATCACGACTATCCGTGATATACAGGGTGTCCCAGAAGTAACGTACGCCCTTCTAGCATCTGGTAGGAAAACAAATTTTGAGACGAAAAGTCTTCAATGATTTTTTGATCAGACGCATAGATAATTAATTATGAATTAAAATAAATAGCCAATCAGGTGCGCGCTACAGCGGAAAGGCAGCGTATAGGGGAGGGATAGGGGAATGCGTTGTAATTGCGTGCGCCTGAAAATGTGTGCGGAGGGAAAATTCCGAAAGCGTGTGCGCAAGTGCACACCCACACACACACACACACACACACACACACACACACACACTTGCACACATGCTTTCGGAATTTTCTCTCCGCACACATTTTCAGGCGCACGCAATTACAACGCATTCCCATATCCCTCCCCTCCACGCTGCCTCTCCGCTGTAGCGCGCACCTGATTGGCTATGTATTTTAATTCATAATTAATTATCTATGCGTCTGATCAAGAAACCACTAAGGACTTTTCGTCTCAGAATTTGTTTTCCTACCAGATGCTAGAAGGGCGTACGTTACTTCTGGGACACCCTGTATAGAAACATATGAAAGTATATGTACACTAGCGTTTGTGTGCTAGCCTGATCGCATGTACGTCGGAAAGTTGGTTAACGTCAGTGTTGGGAAAAATTTAATTGCTAGGGTAACTAAAGATTAACAATTGATTAATTGTTAATTGCTGTAATCGCAATTAACAATTAACCAAGTGTTAATCGTGACTTTCCACAATAAGAAACTAATCAATTTTCAATATTTTTAATGTATTTGATTGAAAACTAACAATTGAAGCTGATTATTGTATAGGCCGCGGAGTGGCGCCAGAACAAATGTGTTAGTTATTGAAAAACGTATATGAGTGGCAAATAAAAGACTGACATTAATCATCAATAATATATATAATAATCAATAATAATATCTAAAAAAAATTTATCTGATATCCGTAAAGTCAACTAGGTTAATTGTTAGTTTTAATTCTTTCTTAGAACAATTAAAAGAAGTTAATTATAAGTGTTTTTATTACAAGTTGCAGTTGACATAAATGAATCCAAATAAATTAATTGCAACATGCAATTAATAGTATAATTGCAATTAAATGAAATGCAATTACTTTTTTAGTCAATTGATGAACTGATTGGTAAATTAATTGATTAACTCCCAACACTGGTTAACGTCTACGTGTACGTCGGTAATGGATTTTAGGCCCATATCGTATCAAGGGTAGCACATCGAGGTTATTGCGAACAACAGGATTTTTGTACATTTCAAACAACCGTTTTATATATAGGTAATTACGTACTCATAGTTACAAAGCCGAAAAAAAAACGGAAAATCGAGTCAGATAATGACTAATTGGCCACATTTACCTAGGGGCCGTCTATATATTACGTCATCGATTTTTGCTGATTATTGCCCCCCCCCCTCCCCCCAAATCATCCGATCCTCCCTATCGTCATAATCCAATTATCGTTACCATCATCCAATGACCCCCCCCCCCTCCTATTTTAAAATGACGTAATTTATGAACGGCCCGCTAGGGGCCTGAAATAAAATTGCCAAAATTCGATTTTTTTCTGGGAAACGTTTGATGGCCGAGAAACACATTTTTTAACATGACGGTACGTATATTGAGAGCCTTAAAAAAAATACGGAAGAACAGCAAAAACATGGCCGCCTAAATTTTTTCTCAGGTTTGACGGTGGACACTCTCCAGCTTAACCGGTCCATCCGAAATCTAAGAACAACACGGGTTGTACAAGTTAACAATGAATACGAGTCGTTGACGATCATGAATTTTTTAAATCTTCTTTTTTAACAACGTGGCGACGAATTGAATCTCGAGCATGCGAAATCTATGAAGAATTCGTCATTTATACGTAACTATTAAAAAAGTAAAAATCGCTTTTTAAAAAGTGAAATCGTCAGCGACATTTAAAAGTTTATCATCGTATCTCTTGTAGATGTGGCAACAATCCATCAAATAGTTCTCGAGATATCGTGTCCACTGATTTTGAAAACACTGTTTTTAAAATCAGTGGAAAGACTGTTAGATGCTGTAGCTTTTTCAATTTTAGGAATATTTCGATTGAGCATTCATGAAATTTTGCTAAAAGATGATACCATCGAATAAAAATATTTTTGGAAACTGCAATTTTTTCATCCACCTAGGTAGATGCAGACCGTAAAGGGAGACTACCCGTCTAGGGCCCGAAAAGAAAATAAATTTCGACAATTTTTTATGGACACCCAGTTGATAGAACGAAAATTCCGTTCAGTGGCATTTATTCTACATATCGACGAGTATCTTTGGGTCCGTTCATAGATGACGTTATTTTAAAATTGGGGGGTGGGGGGTCTGGTCGTTGGATGATGGTAATATGACGCAGAGGTGAGGGGGGGGGGTCTTATCGAAAATGACGTCATCACTCCCAAATCTTAAATCACCTCAAATCATAATCCTTATTTGGACGTGGATTAGTCGAAATGAACAGGTCTAGAAGCGAACCTCCAAAAATAGAACTATTTTGCATACAACTCTGCCAAAGACTCAAATTTCAATTTTTTTTTAAATCTTTCGTTCAATCACGAGCTATACTTATCTACTAACAGAAAAAAAATTGTTTTTCTTTTATTTTAGATAAAGCTATCATGAGTTATCCTGACCAGCAGGAGGACAGTTTTTTTTAGGGGTCTCCGAAAACCAGGTCCCACCGGCTGAATTTTCCAAATATTTTGAAGAAATTTTTTAAAAATATTGTTGAAATATTACTCTTTTATGTGCTTAACATTTTGAATAAAATAATTTAAATATTAAATTTTTTTAAATAGACAATGAATCCTTTTTTGGCTTCGAAACCCATGGAACTCCTCAAATAGTACCCCATGCCTTTGACCCACAGCTTAGAGGAAAGGGAAGTGTCCCCATTGGAAAATATTAAATAAAAAATAGAAATAACAATTCTGAGTTTTTATTGTCCAAGTGCATCACTCCATTAAATTCCGTCGAAAATGACGTCACTTTCTGAGAGAAAGGGGGGGTCTATAAAATTATGAAGATAGGATGATTTCAGAGGCGATGGGATAAAAAAACAGCAAAAAATCGATGACGTAATATATGGACGGCTTCTAAGGCTGCAGAGGATCGTTGCAGTTAAAAGAAAACTAAAAATTTTGAAATCGAGTTTTCTCTCATTCCACTGAAAATTACAAAGACATATAAAAAAATCGGAAGAACAATATGCATCTTCGTTTAAGAATGAATTATTTCGTGTTGCCGTGCGTCACTCTTATTGCGCTAGAATGTCTCGCGTATTGTGACGTTGATGATCCATCTCCGAGAGGCATTCACGTAACCACGAGCACGTTGCCACGAACGAATTTTAAACCGGTACAATTGCGTAATTGTCATCCCTCGCGGCCCCTGGCTACGGTCTGGGCGACTTTTGCCCAAAAGAACGACAAGACGCTCGCATACGTCACTTTACCAATGCTTCACCTGTAGGAACGTCCCAGGTAGGAAATTAAAAGGCTGACGATGGAAGCAAGCTTGTGCGAGCCTTGTTTCAGCGAGCCTGAGTGAGACAGACCTGGCCCAGGTTTCATTGCATCGTTTGGAGCAGCCTGGAACCAAGACTGGCTGCTTAGCCTAAACTCAGGGTTATTTCAAGCTTTATTCAGCCGGTGAATTTTGAGGCTGAAAAATCAAGGCTGGCTGCAGACTTGTTTCAGGTTGTGATAAAATAAAATAAGTTTAAAATAATATTTTTTCTGTACTTTGATGAAAAAAAAATTTAGCAATAAATTTATCGGGTGCGGAGGCACGAAAAACAAAAGCGAAGGAGGCAGCTCTGAACATTTAAACATATGCTCTTATCGATATTTATGAGGTACACAAAAAAGTATATACGAAAATAAAAGTACGCAATAAAATAAAGTATTGTTTTTTAAAATATTTTTTATATATATTTTGTAACAAATAATATAACAAATAATAAATATATATAACAAATCAAATGAATTCTGTACAAATTTATTAAATTTACCCCAATGTAGAATATAGAAAACTAAAAACAGGCCTCATATAGCCTCGGGAAGAGTTTGGGAAAAGCCTGGTCATAAATGCTCGTGAAGGCTTCATTAAGGCTCGTTTTAAGCCTTGTTGTTTCGTCGTTTCAGGTTTAGTACAGGCTTTTCTACCAGCCTTTGGTCAAGCCTGTGTGCAAGAACCTAAAACCGCGTTATCATTCAGAGGTTCAACTAGGCCTGAAATCAGGCTGGTGCTCAGCCTGAATTAAAAAATGTGAGCCTTGTTTCAGAGCTTGGCGAGCCCTTTTTTCATCGTCAATTCCTACCTGGGGTGCAGGAATCTCCATCGTCCTTTAAAAAAAAAACGAACATTTTTGGACACAAATATCGTCGTTCATAAAATTCTCATCCATTAGCTTATATTATTATATATACGCCGCATGTGTATATTCCCACCACTGTGACGGGTTACAAAAATCTTTTTTTTGCATTTTCTCACAGTATACAGATTCGAGAACGTGTGAAAACATTTTGTGGTTAAAAAATTGAAAATTGACCAAGTTACAGACGATTTACTGAGAGCAAGTAGCGCAAGGATTTACGTATACTTTACTTGCATTCGCGTTTTTCTCGAAACGAATTTTCTCGACCTGACCAAAATCATAACTCTAGCTATAATTAACCGGTTTTCAATTTAAAAAGCCGAAATTTTTCTAATTGCAGTATCTATCGTTGTACGTAGCCGTTTTTTTTTGAAATTTAGTATTTTTCAAGTCCCCGAATAGAAGTAAATATTTCGCCAAAATTACACTGTTTTTTAACGTTTTGACTGCACACTGCCGCCACGAACTTCTGACTGTATGTGGGGTCGATCCGACCTCAGACGTTTTTCAGATCGTTGTATTTCGGTGAATATGCATTTTTTTTCTTTCTAGAAATGTTTTTTGTAGTAAATGATCCTTATTTTATGGCCCAAAACTTACTTTTTAAGAAAAACAAAAATGAAGTGCCCAAACATTTGTTCAAAGTGGGAGATGCGTTGACAAATACATACTTGCACGAAAAAGATCATCATTTTATTTTAAAAAATATAAAAATAGTCCTTTGAGGTTTTTAAAGAGGACGGTTTGTAGATACGAAAAAAGACAGTGTCGACCGCCTTTCCGAAAAGTATATTTATTCGGAGGTTTGGATTTTAGCATTTTTGGGATAGTGAAAAATTGACAAAATCGACTCGTTCGGCAGATTAATTGTTAAGAACATATATTTTCCACATGTTTTTTAGTTCAATGGCTTATTATTATTGAGATTTACCGCAATGGACACATAAGTACATTCTGTGCTCATTGCATTTAGTTTTATGGTCGGCGTTCTAAATACATAATTTACTATAGTACACGGAAAAAAAGAAATAGTACAAAATACAGGGGCTACACAGTTCGCATTGGACTCGAGCGATTGCATAGCGATATTACCTGAAACACAGTGCTCAAAATACAGTGTGCTCAAAGTAAATTATTACAGTTTCTATACTGTCCTCTTTGGACTCGAACCGCTCTACTGTATCTTTTACTGGAACACATAGTCCAAAATACAGTGTAGTCAAAAGTAAATTTTGACAGTTCAACACTTTAATATAAATTTAACAAAACTTGTAATATGACAGTTGGTTAATCTGTATTATGTACAATGAATGCGCCAGTTATATTGACAGAGTTTATGTAGGTGTTTTAACAGTGAAGTCCTCTGTTCTAGAAACTGGTTAGCAACAGGTATAGTTTCAGTTTTGAACCGTTGCTTTTTACAGTGTGAACATGGGAAACCTTCTTGTTTTAATACTGTAATTCAAACTTGGTGAACCCCGTAATTTAATAAGGCCACAAATCGTATATTATAGAAAATTAGGGGTAAAAATAACATTAGATAGCGCTGAAAGAACAATTAAAGCGCTGAAAGAACTGCCAGTCCTTTGTGTCGTGGTCGCGCCACGCTCGAGACAGGTCCTAACCAGTGAATACCGTTTACAACGTCACACTGTAAATTTGATTATAAACATAAAATTAAAAAAGTTCGGCGAAACCTTCGCTTACAATGTATATTGTAAGCAATGTAATATATACACACACACACGCACGCGCGCACACACACACACACACACACACCCACACACACGCACGCACGCGCACACACACACACACACACACACACACACACACACACACACACACACACACACACACACACACACACACACACACACACACACACACACACACACACACACACACACACACACACACACACACACACACACATATATATATATATATATATATATATTAAGAATATACTGAACTGAGTGAGACACACAAAAAAACGTTTATCCATAAAAGAAGTTTGAGAAAACTGTGTAGAAAATATTAAAAAATCAGTCACATACACAGGAACGTACCTTTTTGTAAATAATTCTCTCTTTTTTATAATTTCTTGAATTATGTCGCACAAATTTCAACATTCGCATCCTATCGACCACGCACTACTAACTGGCAATCCTTTGTGTCCTGGCCACGTGCCTCACTCCACGCGCGAGACAAGTCCTAATTACACAAGAACGTACCTTTTTTTAAATTCTCTCTTTCTTTATAATTTCTTGAATTCTGTCGCACAAATTTCGATGTCCGCGTCCCATCAACCACGCACTACTAACTGGCAATCCTTTGTGTCCTGGCCTCGTGCCTCATGTGCGTACAGCATAAAAAACAGTGATCGCATTTAAATTTTACAGTTGAATATTTTTACTGAAATCACTGATGTATTCACAATATCAAACTGTAAATAAACCAGTCTAACTGTAGAAATCTCAGAGTGCACAGATAACGTCATGAACTGTCGAAAGAAGAGTAAAACTACCGTGCCACACTGTGAAATTTAATGAATCACGCTGTACTCAATACAGTGTACACTGTAACCCTTGCAGTTTGCGTACAGTATAAAAATCAGTGATCTCATGTAAATTTTACAGTTAAATATTTTTACTGAAGACACTGATGTATTCACAATACCGAACTGTAAATAATCCAGTGTAACTGTAAAAATCTCAGTGTGTACAGGAAAATTCGTCATTTTTGTAGGACAGGATTTACATTACTTTGTTTCACTGTAAAATGAAATATAGCACCCTGTTTTTCATGCGGTTTATACTGTGATTTTCGCTGTTTCTTTTTTTCCGTGTAGCGCAAAATAAAAAAATATCTATGAGTATTTTCTATCGTAACTCACTTTCATGTAGTAATAAAACACCAAATTTCGCAAATTAATGTTTTCACTTTCACCGCACTACTGCATAAACGGGGTCGATTCGACCCCACGTCCTTTTGCGGCAGCTGTCCTCAGTATACGGGCAGGATATAGGATGGAGACCAAGTGTCCACCTATCGAATACCGTTAGTTATAGAGTTAAAACCGGCTATTTTTTTTAATTTCCGAAAAACGGCCTCGTACAGAAAGAACTACATTTATATAGATTATAATACATTTTTATTTTTATTTTTCAGAACCAACCATTTTCAAGCTATCGATCCAGCCGGCGGATCACATTTTCCAACCAGAGGCTCCATCACACCTCAATAATGTTGTTAATTTTGAATTGTTGTAAATAAAAAATTACACGAAATGAGTTCAATGTATGCTTAATAACATAACTTTTTTCCAAATCCCAAATAAATAATCTAGTAGACGAAAGAAAAACGGAAACGGAAAACGAGCTTTTTCCGAATGTCTTGTCCTCCCATAAGCAACGATTCGTCATCGCATTCTTATGTCACTCTCACCGGTGCGCGTTAGTCATCGACGCTTCGTGTAATATCTTGCCGGCCCGTTGTGCCTGGCAAATTTTCATATCGCGAAATGCACACATACGTCAAACTGACCACAAGAGAGCGAGAGAGAGAGAGAGAGAGAGAGAGAGAGAGAGAGAGAGAGAGAGAGGACATTTAGAAAGTGGTTCATTGCCCTTCAGGAATTTGGCATTGGCATTGACGATTCATAACACCCTCTCTCTTTCTCGCTCTTCACCCGCACACAGCCTCGAAATTTCGTCAAAGGCCAACCACCATACCGATGACATCACAAAAACTACCGTCAACGCAAGTCCTTGTCAATCCACGCGAGCGCAACGTGTGATTCGCGATGCTTTCGAGAAAAAGAAAACGTTCTTCACAACGAGGAGAGTAAAAGGAGGTGACAGGAAGGGGCTGGACGCAGTAGGACGTTAGCGGCAGGATGGGGCAGAGCGGAAGAGACAGTAGTATTCCATTTATGACATCGCGAGAGATAGCGATAAAACGATGAACAAGGACAGGTGTAACAGCTCCCGCGTGGACGGAGTGAAAGTTTAGCCGCCGCGGTATGAGCAGCTTCGTCGCTGCCTAACAGGAATTTCGTTACAGGCAAGACGCAATGCCAAACGTCCGGTCAATGACACGACACGCTTTTTTCGGTGGGAATCGCTGTCAAACTGATACGTCGATAAATCGTCGAGAAGTCGAGGCGAAGTTTTCTCGTTGATTTGATTGACTTTGCAATTTCATTCCAACGGAAGACGTTGTTATCGCGCAACATTGTGTAACAGTAATAACAACGCGGTAACGGGTAATTAATGTAAATGTTTATTAACGTAATTTAATAAATGTTTTATTGAATTACGGTTTTATTATATTTTATTATGTTTTATTAAACATTAAATATTTAATGTTTAAAAATGTAATTAACGTAAATTTATTTTACCGTAAAAAGATTTCGATGTTTTTCCGAAAAATGATCCACCCTTGGTACGTAGTTTCCGAAATTAAACTCCTTTTTCAGCGTCGTCAAATTTCTCGTGAATGAGAGAAAGATTGTACCGCTTCCGAAGAAACGATGAAATACTTACTACGCTCAAAACGTCGTCGGCCTTAAGTTGTTTATTCGGCGTTTAAACGTCAGGCGGTAGTTCCCCGTAATCGTACGTCGAGCTTAAGGGGATAGACTACTGTGACAGCCCGAACATCCGGGTTATTTCGAAAAATTCAATTTGAAGGAATAAGTAAGATGATTGGAAAACCGTTTGGAAATTTATTCCTGAGTTGTGTATCAAAATTCGTAAAAAGTTATTTATTATTAAAGAAGCTATAAACAATCTCGTAAAGGAACTTTGTATGTGAGGAGCTCAACGGTGTATTTGATTTTCGTCACCCGGTTGGTCCGAAACAAAAAGGAACGAGCTTTTTCTTAAAATAGATAATATTGGCGGAGACATAACCAAGCTTTTTTGTGATGCTGTTTTAATTACAAAAAAAATGTTGAGTTTTTTTTCGATTTTTCGAGGAAAAATCACATGATTATTGTTAATAACCAATGAAAAGGAAATGTTAAGAAGAAAAGAAATTGTACTAAATTTCAAATCAATCCGTTCATTAGATGTCGAGTAGTCGTGTACACCGTTTTGAAAGAAATCGTTTCCCAAAAAACACGTTTAACGGCATATAACCAACTACCTAGGTGGGTCGAAAAATTGCATTGAAATATTCCCAAAATTGAATGAGCTACAGCTTCTAAATGTTTAAAGACAGCTCCTAAATGTTTTAAGGTCGTTGACAACCTCGCTTTTTAAAAATCGATCTTCATTTTTTAATAGTTACATCAAAATCACGACTTTTTTCGTAGATTTTGTTACTCGAGTTTCACTTCGTCGCCACGTAGTTTGGGAAAATGATTTTGAAAATCGACGATCGTCAAGGACTCTGATTTGTTGTTAATTCAAATAACCCGTTTGGTTTTTACATTTTGGATTGACGGTTTAAGCTGAAGAGTGTCCACCGCCAAACATCGCGTAAAAATTTCATCGTTTGCCGGCGGCCATGTTTTTGTCGTTTTCTGTATTTTTTGATAATGTTTTTCAAAGGCTCTCAATATATGTACCTGTATGTTAAAAAATGGCTTCCTATTTGACCAACAGTTTCCCAGATTTTTTTCGGAATTTGGCCATTTTTTCGGGCCTCTAAGTAGATGTAGCTTTAATTCAAAGTATAAGTTTACCTTCAATCTGTAATCCCTGCACCGAACGTTGGACCTTCCTGTTCAATTTGCCTTGCCACAAGCGACGAATGAGAGTTTCGAAATTTCCACAGTAGCTTAACACCTTAAGACGTCTCGAGTCACTGAGCATAATCACCTGTTCGGGAGCATTTATTAATTATTCATTTTTCTGAGAGGCCTCGAAAACTACGACTTAAATTCAATGACGCGGATTTCGAAAGAGAACGTGACGATACGAAAAATTCCTGGGAATATGATTGGTGCCTGCGCCTTCGAAGTCAACGAGCTTTCGCGATCTCATTTTCCGAAAATACTTCCCGCAGTTAAACAAAAATATACGATTACGATATGACGTCACTGCTCGATCATGTAAATGATTCATTGTCTATACATATCTTCCACGTTACTCATCGTCAGCCCCGGCCGATACTTGGATGGGTGGCGGTTTATTCGCTCCTAACGCTTCCGTTCATCATCAACGACGTCCCCGCATTCGTTTCATTGTCCACTTCTACAAAATGCTCTTTTCTGATTCTCTATTGTTGACTATTGTTTTATGCCTCTTATACTTTGTTTTATTCATATTTGCCCAAATGTATTCCAATCATTGGTTGCTCAGGTATGATAAAAACGTCAAGTAGCGCAAGAGGGCAAAGCGGGCAGGCTTTTCTTAAAGTTTTCAAAATGATTTCATTATTTGTATTTTGAAGATTTACTGGAAATGTGTCAATGTAATATTAAACTACGATAAATTTAGCACCCGATAGCAACAAAAATTGTTTGTATATGACATTTTATAACTGCTTTTTTTTAATTTCCCTTACAGTGCCCACTTTGGGCCTCCTCGCTGTATCATGCACGTGGAGAAGTGCATTCCAGGTTTTCCATGATTTTTCGTGGCCGAATAGCGACCTCAAAAGCGCCAAATATTTTTCCGTAAATTCGCAACACGTTTAGGGAAGTTAAAATGAAACAGTTCGACCAATTGAGTCACCGAGCAGACGTCGAATGTCCCATAAATGGGGTTCGTGGTCAGCGACACACGTCCGCGATCGATGAACTCCGGAGTTACGAGAAGTGATGGTTCTCGTACGCGTATTGAGTATCCGTAAAAAGTTTCATATCGGCACGGTAATACGAGTATGCGCGCACGACCACTTAGTCCCAACTTTCCTGACGTAATTGCGCGCGAGAGAGTTACGGACGAGTAAGTTCACACTCGCCCATGTTATTTTGCCTTTTTTAAAATTCTTTACTTTACTCACCAAGCGGGAAATTTGAAGCGTCCTGTGATCGAATCGATCGAGTTTGGTTGAAATTGCACGGGAAGGAAAAGTCGCCTGCATTCTTAACGAGAGTTCCGTGGATGGGATGAAAAATGCGGATGATTGGGTGGTGGAGAAACTGCGAAGAGAGAGAGAGAGAGAGAGAGAGAGAGAGAGAGAGAGAGAGAGAGAGAGAGAGAGAGAGAGAGAGAGAGAGAGAGAGAGAGAGAGAGAGAGAGAGAGAGAGAGAGAGAGAGAGAGAGAGAGAGAGAGAGAGAGAGAGAGAGAGAGAGAGAGAGAGAGAGAGAGAGAGAGAGAGAGAGACACTGCAAATTGCGTTCATTGTCTGACGACTGAACGAGAGAAAGCAGTTAACTAAAAGAGAGAAAGAGAGACTGCGATATGGCAGCTCTCTCTCGACGACTACGCAGGGCCAGTGTCAGTGGCCTTGCTTTCTGCGACCCACTTTCCCATAGGTAACAGAGAGCACCCAACTCATGCACAAGGATTCGTGTTTAGACGTTCTCCGTTCCTTTTTTTCTTTCCTTTTCTTCTACTCCGCAATCTCGATGATGACTGCAGTATCTGGCCTGAGCGTTTGTACACACGCTCTGAAACTCTATCGATGAAGCCACAAAACTGCGCAGGTAGCACAAGACAAACAATGGCTCCTGTCTCGTCCAATAGCGATCAATCAAATATGGAGGTCATTTAATGCCGAGTCTCAATTCAATCACCGCTTGTACATTTTACAAATTATGAAGATTTTTTCAGTGAATAAATTGCAATTGCACAAAATGCAATCGAATTTTATGCATCGCCACAAATAGCCACGAAATTAGCGGGGAACGTTCCGGAGTGGACGAAAAAGTGCGACGCGGAATCGCCGAACGCGAATTTTGTTTTTTTTTTTGTTTGGACGCGGAAAGAAATAGAATTACGAAAGTGCTCGTAATATATAGTGGTCGGCGATTTCCGATTGAAAGAAAAGGGGGAACGGAAAAAAACGGTCGCCCCACGCCGGAAGGTGGACGTTTACACGCAAAAGAGTTACGTAAAAGCGTTATAACGTTTTACCTCACGGAACTCTATGGTGAGTATGTGTGCTACGCAAGAGCCTCGCGGAAGGCCAATGTCCTGCTTAAACGCAGAGAAAACGTGCGTGGCTTGCTTTTTTCCTCCTGTGTACATTACGTACGCGGGAAAACGCAATTTACGTGGCCATAACGTATGTAACGATTATCCGAAAATTCCGATATCTAAAGATGTTTAGCTTTTCTGACAAGGAACGTCACTCAAGTGTCCGCCTTCGATTTGGCTTAAACTCATATATGTGATGAAGCATTGACAACTATTAGACACGTATTTTTTTATCCGCGGAAAAACCGTGTTTGAATGGGGAAAACCACCCCTCAAAGAAAGGCGCTACCCCTTAATTTATTTTTTTTCAATAATTTTATAGTGGATTTTTCATCGCTTTACATGAGAAGAATTTTGATTTTTGTTTCATTCAGATCGGTGGACTGCTTGTAGGTGAAACTGCAAAATCACCCTTAAACACTCCCTTCTTTGACGGGTGGTTTCGTCCCTTAAAACCGATTTTTTGACGATAAAGAAAACTACGCGTTTAATAGTTTTCAATGCTTTATCACATATATGAATTTCAACAACATCGAAAGCGGACGCTTAAGTGATGTTCCTTGTGAGTTCCAACGTAAACCCTTTGCGGGCTTTTACGTATTAGCCTTCTTGATATAACCCATTCCTATTATGGTGTTTTCTCACTTTAGACGCTAAAAAAAGGCTATTTGCATGATTTTTCAAATAGGTTTATATTACAGTAGAACCTCGATTATCCGAACCAAGTGCGGGACCAAGCCTAGTTCGGATAATCGAAACGTGGGTTTTTTGGGACGAGATCAGAAAAACAACACCTTTTTACATAAAATCAGTACATACATATATATTAAAATTTGACATACATATTACCGTTGATATATATATATATATATATATATATATATATATATATATATATATATATATATATATATATATATATATATATATATATATATATTAAACACCTGAAAAGAGTCGAATGCCTTTTTTAATATATTTTTTATAAAATCGTTCATTTGTAATTGACGAACGGCTGTAGCGCGTTTTTTAGCGGCTAAGTCTCGCAGCCGTTTGAGAAGGAGAACTTGCGTTGGGTTGCTCATTGTCGCTCACGGCGGTGGCAGCGACAACTATGTATCTTTCGCGCCAACGTTTGGATAATTGAGCGTTCGAATAAACTAAGTCATCATTCGGATGATTGTGGGTTCGGATGATCGAGATTCAGATAATCGAGGTTCTACTGTATAGATATTGATGTAAAAGTTGTTCCACTTAATAAATACACTTTCAAAATACTTTTTTTTCTAATTTATGTATTTATTTTTTATTTGGGTATGTAACTCAAACAAACTTTAAACGCATTTTTCTCGAAACAACGTTTTTCGACGGCTTGTTGATAAAATCTTATGAAATTTTAACCCCATATTCACCACAACTATAGCTAAGGCGCATATCAAAAATTTTTTCGATTATGATATTTACTATTTTTTGTCAAAAACGGTGAAAAAAACACGTTTTTTTTCGTTTCGTTATTTTTGCACATATCAAAAATCGTATGAAATGCGCTATAGCTATTAACATACTGAATCTAAGTCCGTTTGATTTTTTGTTTCGGATGTTCCATCTCCGAGATTTCATCAACAGCGCAGGCCTACAATTTTTTAGGACTTTTTTTTCACTACCGTTTCGTCTGTAAATAGTGACTTAAATGAATAAATATTTTTTTTACGTATTTCGAAAGTGTATTTATTAAGTGTAACAACTTTTATATCAATATCTATGATATAAACCTATCAAAAAAATTCCCCCTTAAAAACCTATCAAAAAAGACCCCTTAAACGGTTAATTGAAGACCATATTTGGTCTTGACCTTTTGTTTCATTTATAGATCATTTTTTAGTTTGTCACGTGGAAGAACCTGAAATTGGAATCTATTTTCCAAAACCTCGACAGCTGCATTGAATCTTTAGCGACTTTTTTTGTTTAGAGACCATTACCGACAAGCAAAAAGCGGCCGTCATGGTGAAGCTGTATGAGAACCTAGTCTATGCGAAGACAAGAAGAACAGTGACACCTCTCGTACATACTACAGAGTAATATATAACTGTTGAGTTCAGATCAATAAATGCATATATGTTGACGATAAAAAGCTTTTGTTATTCAATTTTTTGTTCCAACGCATCCCATGTATATACACACTAAGTGTGTGAATGGCTGTAGACACTTTTACACCCTTTAACGTGTGTAAGAAAATAACACACGTGAGTGTGTTGTTTGAACGGATCTATGCGTGTTATTGTTACACCTTTATTTTTCACCCACCGGAAACCAGGTCCCACCGGCTGGATTTCCCAAATTTTTGCATGAAGATATTTTAAAAATACTGTTGAAATGTTGCTCTTTTATGTGCTTAACATTTTGAATAAAATAATTTATATATTATATTTCAAAAAAAAGAAAATATGCTTCTTTGGCTTCGAAACCCACGTAACCCCTGAAACGTACCTTGATTTTGAGTAAATAAATAATTGTCTTCACGAGAAAAAGCCGATAACTTATTTGTACACCTAATAATAAAATATAATACCTTTAATTCCATTGAATTCAATCTGATTCAATAAAAATTCAATAATCTGTAATGATCTCGAATCTCCACCCTTCTCGATTAAACCCAATAACAATGCCTTGATCCACTAAATCTGCGCAACGAATCAACGAATTAACTTGCCCGCACAAAATTTCGTAGAATCGAAAAGAAATGCATTTGAAGTCGTTCGCCGTGCATTGGATACGGAGTACAAGTAAAACTCGTCGTGTTCCCACGTTACGGAACGTTAACCAGTTATGAAATGGGCTTATAAGGGT
Source organism: Ophion slaviceki (assembly GCA_944452715.1). Classification (NCBI taxonomy): domain Eukaryota; kingdom Metazoa; phylum Arthropoda; class Insecta; order Hymenoptera; family Ichneumonidae; genus Ophion; species Ophion slaviceki. The sequence goes on along the minus strand of OX101790.1, from coordinate 20,798,761 downwards.
TCGCGTTGATGCGGTGGCTGCTTTCACGGTGAGAGCTCCGCAATAACGTCCCCTCGCGAAGAAAGTTACCCGCGAGCTCGTATCAAGAGAGTCGGCAAGTGCATTCGCGAGTATACACCTATATCCTCTACATTGGAAAGTCTCGCGGTTCTCTCTATACCGGCCGCAAAACTTTTTTCGCTGCATGCTGGCGCTAAAATTTCATCGAATCGCTAAACGTGTATCTGGTGCGACACACCAAGATCGAAACAGGGTTAGCGTTCGCAGGACGTGCGGTTTAGCCTTCACCGTGTGCTTATCCCTAATGAGAAGGTCTCCAAGTTCTAGAACCAGTCGACGATTTATACCAAAACCAATGGCTTTTGCACTCGCTCGAGGAACACGAAAATGCATGGGGTCTTGTTGCGCGAGGACGCATACTATAATATTGTATAATATAATATAATATAAAATAACATAATATTATATATTATATTGTATTATAGTATATCATATCATATCATATTATATTATATTATATTATATTATATTATATTATATTATATTATATTATATTATATTATATTATATTATATTATATTATATTATATTATATTATATTATATTATATTATATTATATTATATTATATTATATTATATTATATTATATTATATTATATTATATTATATCATATTATATTATATTGTATTGTATTGTATAATAATGCTCTTTTCTCCAAACACTTAACCCAATGCATGGATACTGCACAAAACGTCCACGTTTATGAGTGTATACATCGCGGCGATTATATTATGAGTTGTGGCAGAAATTACGCACGTACATTTGTAATAAACGAGAACATGAAGCGGACGATTGCAAAACACCTCGGAGAACTTGCTCGTTTGGCTACACGAAAATGTTTACCTCGCATAAACCAAACGCTGCCAATATCAATTTTCTCTTCCGCAATGCCTCTATTTTTTCGAAAGTTGGTGTTTTTGATACTTGTTTTGAAAATCAATCTGTGAACGAACGAATGTGTTTTCTCAGTTCGTGCACTTTTTACAAAAACTCGTAGAACATCATTTTGTCGAGGAAAATCTTTCCGGTGTAGTTCGGGTATGTAGTTGCGATCGCGCGATTTTTTTCAGGTATTTTTAACCTTCCGTTGGCACACTTATCTCTGGCCACGATTTCGACACGATGGGTCAATTTCACCGAGATTGTACTTTATCCACCTGTCATCAATAACGGTGAATTTTACAGTGGGTTTTGTATTTTTAGATGAATAATACACTTTAACACTTATTAGTATGTGTGCATAATTAAAATTCGGAAAATATTGAATTAAAATGTTGTAAAAATGATGGAAAACCTTCAATTTTAGAAAAGTGAGCATTTTATCCAAAATTGGTCTGGGTCAAAATGACTCTCTTGTCCGGGTCTATAGGCAAGGAGATATTGAATATAATATAATATAGTTTTTTTTAGTCTTTCTGAGCTCTAATGTATACTTCCGCGGGCTTTCACGTATTAACCTTCCCAATTGAGGGCTTTTATATTATTTTACATTATAATACATCATGTTATATTACATGAGGAGCTGGCGAACAAAACCGGCCTTGTCCATGAATTACCTTCTTTTTACAGGAGAGGTCCAAAACCAACATAACCAAATAGAGATGAGTTAGAATTTTCAAGCTTTGGTACATGAAGGCTTACCAAAATGTAAGCCTGCACCTGGCTTTAGTTTAATAAAATCACTTACTACCATTTGCTTATTTTTCTTTTCATTTTTGACAAGTTCGGTTTAGAATGAGAATAATGAACATATCCGGTTATAAAATAAACCCATTTCTTTGAATTTACTACAAATTGGTTTTTTTATTGTCAATTTAATAATCGTACAGAAAATATTTCGACCGCAAATGAAACTACAATGTATTTGTCATCCTCCCAGCCATGGACGAGTCCGTTTCTGCTTGAAAAGGTAGTTTTTAACAAATCTTAATGTGGTTAGAGCTGGATTTGCTGCTAAATATTTCCGAAGCTAATATTTATAACAAGGTGTGCTTGAAGAACACGAAAAAAAATCAAAATTCACGTAGTGTGGACAAGTTCGGTTTTGTTCGCCAGCTCCTCATATTATATTATATTTCATTGTGTTATAATGTTAATAACATCTTTCTTCGAACTCTTTACCCAATGCATTAAGGGGTTACCCCCACTTGCGATTTTGAAAAAATCGATTTTTTTATTGCATTTTTTTGAAGTGTAAGTATCCGGGCCCATACTTCTGTATGGGCCCGGAATAGATGACTCTATGTAAGTTTACAAAAAAAAAACATTTTCTTCGTGTAAACTGAAATTGAAACTTTAAACGCGTTTTTCTCAAAATGGCATTTCTGAAGTCGGTGACCAAGATTACTCGAACACTAATGAACCGATCTTCTTGAAATTTTGCAGGCTTATTTAATACATAAAAATGTAGTCTTTAATCGTTCGATTTTTTTTTTCGAAAAAAAATGGCCGTTTTATAGCCAAAAAACGGCCGTTTTCTTTCGTTAAAATCGAACCATTAACTTTGACTGTCCGCCATTTTGTGAAAAATGAATATTTTTTAAAATCCTTCGATTAAAGACTAGTTTATACTTATATTTGACTAAATCCATCCGCATTTTTTTTCAGATGATCCACTTCGCCGCAATGTTGGTCACCGCAAACCGTGTATATAAAAACATTATTACATTGACGGCCATTTGCAACTAAACAATGTAATATTTTTCAATAAAAAAATTACTGAAAGTTCTTCAAGATGTGTTCTTTAAGATGGTATATTGATCGATTAAAAATTTTTTGTAATTTTCTTTAAAAAAATTCATGAAAAAGGCCTTTTTTGCGCTACAAGTGGGGGTAACGCATTAACGATAGAAAATACGAAAAGAAAAATGCATCCCTGCCAATGAGTTTTTTTTTCTTCAGACTTTCAGCATTTTTCAAAAATCTTTATCTACCATCGAAGCTTGCTCAATATATTTACCACGAGTTGCAGAAAAAGTTTGAACGATAAAAAAAAGAGGATCTACGAGAGGTCGACGATCGCGCAGGGACAAGAGATTGCGACACTCTCTCGACCAACAGCGATTCGTCGGTAGTCAGGATCGCGCGAGTTTCCTTTCCGCTGTCGCGTCAGCGAGAATTCGGATCGGCAATGGGCTCTTTTCATTAGGCTCTGTTTTTTTTCAATATTATTCTCCATCACGTACGATTATTCGCTGTAACGAATAAGAGGCGTCTCTCTTTAGCGTTACGTCGAGGGTCAATGACTTTCTCCGATTACCTGGCCGTGTACGACACACATACGGGGCACTCGAGGCTAAATTGCTTGTGAGCCGCGGACGTCACGGCTCGTTAGTTGTACGCGTGTGATCGCCGGTCCCCGAAAAAAATGTACCTCAATTTTCAATGTTTTTCGACATTTTTCATACTGGAACCTTAAGGGGGTCGAGCATTTCGCCGAAACCTTTTAAGATTCAAGATACTCCGCGAACGTAGGCGCTGCGTTAAATAACCAGAGATAATGGATTAAATTATCTTTTAATAACGATATATATCAAAAGAAAGTCCAAATAATTACTCGAGTACAAATTGCTCGTTACTTATTATCATTTGTAGCAGGACTTATATGCGGGGAAAACGAAATGTGGAGATTTTACACAAGCGCATTTTTTGCTCGTGAGATTAGTCAGTCTAATGGATGCACATCACTGTGCGCGCACGCGTGTGTGTGTTAATTTAACTGCATATTCTTTCGCCGGTGAATTTGAGCACGAGTGAGTTAGAATCACGGTGCGCCCGCGCAACTTTCTAGATAGATTAGGTCCGAGAGTACACCGCGTGTAACCGCGTACACCTACACCGTAATACAATCGTTACACACGTCCGTGAACTCGAGCTGAGTGAGAGCTGGAAATTCCCCGTTAGCAAGGCTGTCGTTCTACCGTAAAAGTCCATTTTTACGCTTGCAAACTTCAAATCTGAGCCGATTTTACGAACTTTTAACGATCATCAACATATAAATAATATTCTTTTGTAATTAAGTACTTGAAGGAAAAAAATGGGATGCTTAAAATCGTGGTGTGTATTAAAATGTGATTACAGGAATATATTAAATATTGATTACATATAAAATGGAATAATATTATATATTATTATAGAATATATACTAAATGAGTTTTTTCTTATTTTAAAAAATGTATAATTCTATTAGTGTTATTATTATTATAAATTAAGGCACAAGGTTAACATTCGCTAACCTTGCCACAAAAAGGTTGTTTTTTCAATTTTTTTTTGTCTACTGGCTTATTTATTTGGGATTTGGTAAAAGGTATGTTATGAAGCATATATTGAATTTTTTCTGTTGACTTTATCTTGTGACAAATGTTATTCAAACACAATGGCAATTAATAACGTCATTGAGGTATAATAAAGCCCCTGTATAAAAAATATGGCCCAACGGCCGGATCGATAACCTGACAATGATTGGTTTGAAAAATAAAAATAAAACAGTTTTTTAATCTATATAAATGTTGTTTTCGTTGTATGTGGGGGGCCGGGTTAAAATTCCGAACTTTGAATGCGCCGACGGTTTAAAATTCCTCATTTTAATGTTCGGAAATTACAAGGTTCGTCAAGATCATGCCAGCGAAAGTTTACCCCCATGGAAATTTATGTATGTAAAATATATGCAGAAAATATATGCTACACACACACACACATATATATATATATATATATAGGTCGCATATATAGTGACGAAAAATAGAATAATACGTATATATTCAGTATATATGCACCAAATATATGACGCATATATGACTCATATATTTTCGATATATTTGCAGTATTTTTTTGCGTATATAAATTTCCATGGGGGATACGCAGTTGACTGTAAATGATGTCGAACGTGTAACATTGTCTAGAAATTTGTTAAAATTGACGTATAGTCACTTCTTATTTTAAAACAATTCTTGAAATAATTCGTCGATTTTTTGAAAAATTTCAAAACTTTTATAACTTCCATAGGCGAATTATTTTGACGGTGTTCAGATTTACGGACTTTTGGTCTTTCGTCTACAATTCTTTCGGAGTTTGTATCTCTCGGGGTTGTATTCTTTCGGAGTTTTGAGCGCTCTGATCATTCAAAGTTCGGAATTGCAACCTGGCTCCGTATGTAGCCGATTTTCGAAAAAGAAAAATTTCACAAAATGCAGGCTGTTAAAAAAGTGTAGTTTTAGCGAAATTTATACTTACACTCGCAGGCTTGAAGAATACTTAATTTCAAAACGAAAAAAAGCGGCTACGTCCAACGATAGCTACTTCAATTACGGAAACGTTGGTTTTCTTAAATTAAAAATCGGACAATCATAGCTAGAGCTATGATTCCGGCCAGGTCGGAAAAAGTCATTTCGAGAAAAATTCAATTGAAAGTTTTAGTATACGTAAATCGTTTTGCTACCTGCTCTCGAAAAATCATCTGGAACTTTTCGATATTTCGTAGAATAGTCTGTAACTTTTCAATACTTTTAATATTTTGGCTTGAATCTTTTTCCCATATTTTTGAATATGTGTACTTTGAAAAAATGAAGAAAAAAAATCGATTTTTTTCATTACAGTGGTGTCCCGCCTTAATAATTAAGACCAGGGTGAACATTTAATTGGAAACACATTTGCTATATTGTGAAAAGTCGAAAAAGAATTTTTTCCCTCTTCAGTAGTGCTCTCAATGCGAAGGAGAAATAAAAAAAATTAAACCTCAATGTATTTCCAGACTCCCCCACGGAGAGTTTTTTTTTCGCGGGTTTCCGAACCACGTACATGGCAGAATCAACCCAAAATACTCACCTCACGAATATTCTTCGGTTGTTTAAATGGCAGGGATTTAACCTGACCTTAATACCGGCGAATTAGCATTTTCACCTCTTTTCTACGTGCTCAACGAACCTTCACTCCGTCAGTGTCAGAGTGTCTTGCTGCTGCACTAGAAACGGTAATGTCCCACGAGAGAACGGAATGCCCCGGAAGGGTACGAAAGCGTAACGTCACGCTGCGGCTAAAAAAAATTACGAAAAAACGATGACGACCGAGACCCTCCCTGGCATGCGACGAACAATATGCAATACCTTTCCTCCCATCTAAACAATATTGAGTTTTGTCATCAGATTTTTTTCGTTGCTTCTTTCCGCCCACACAATGAAACTTGATATAGAGTATGGTAGGGTGGCACAAGTTTTTTTTTTTATTGATTTTTCATTTTCGGAGCACTTGGGAGTCAGAAACGCGATTTTCGCTAAAAAATCGGAAAATTTGTGATTGTAGGATAAACAATAATTGTTAAAAAAACTTGGCAGCGTTACCTCGAGAAACACTTCACCTGATAAACGCATTTTTATTTTTTTGTTTCAGAGGATCCAGTGATGAGTTATAGCGTACACCGCAAAACAACTTTTTTTTCGAGGCGCCTGCGGACATTTGCTGCCAACGGCTTATTTATGAATATTTTGCAATGAAAATTTAGGAAAATATAGTTCTGATGTTGTATTATTATATGGAAATTAATTAAATAAACCAGCGTTACCTGTATCGTTGAAAAAAAATTCTTAAAAATATGCTCTTTTGTCACCGAATATTAACCTTACTTTTAATTAAATTAACCTTACCCCGCCCTTAAAAAGAAAAGGATTAATTGTTTCGAAATTTCGAAAATTTCGAAGCCCTTGAGCGACCACTAAATATTCATTGGCTGGCTCGAGCTTTAGCGAGGTTAATTTAAAAATTATAAACCGCAAAATTCATGGGTGAGAAGTGGACGAAAAAAAAACCATTTTTTAATGAAAATTATAATTTTTAGGAGGCTTGAGCGACCTCTAAATATTTTTTAACAGTTCGCAGCTTTCGCGGCAATTTTTTTTTGTTTTCTTTAAAGATGATAATTGGATGGTGAGAAAAAGGAAAAAAATGGAGCTTAATTTTGTGCCACCCTAGTATAGAGGCTCCTAAAAAAGCATGAATTTTCTATTTATCCCAACTACGTACATGTTCATCAGGAATAATTAATCCAACCCACACTAAACCAACAAAATGTATTTTCCAATTCACACAAATTTCCTCAAACTACCAATTTGGCTATGAAGGTCACGTAAGTCGTCGAATTTCATTTTTTTTTATTCCCTCAATGATCCCGGAGTTTCAGAACCCCCTAAAATTAAGGTGGGGACATTAGTTTAGGAGTACGCTTTTTAGAGATTTTAATGATTTCTCTTTTACAAGGAATGAATGAATAGAATTTATTCAAACTCTGGGAATACTTTTATGCATATTTTCATTCAAATATTTTAATTTTCTCGAAGCATTTCTTCTCAAAATATGGAACATATAACCTGCCGTCCATCGAAGTTCGCCATCGGACTTTGCTCTTTGTGTACACTCTGGAGGCCACAACTTCCGTTTGGAATCAATGCGGTTCGAAAATTACTTTAAGAATATGTTTTCCTTCTATATAAACCTAACTCTGACCAAAAAAATTGAAAATTTCATTTTTAGTTGTATTTAATCAAAAGGGTATAACTTTTGCCATTATTTTATAACCTTTTTCGCTAAAAAAAAATATACTTTAAACAATCATATTACCCCAAACTGAGGTTTATATAGAGTGTAATTATATAAAGAAACTAACTATCACTTTTTATAATTATAGGTTAGAACCTTTTTGAGCTAGAGTGTACACAAATTGAATAAAAGTCATTTCGGGAAAAACGCGTTTGAAAAAAACTTACCGGAAACAAAACATGCAAGGCAGTAATGAATTATTTATACTGCTTACTGGTTAATCAGCGATTAGTTTTACAAAAAATGTATGGAATGAAAAAAGAAACGATTTTTTCGAAGACATTTTCAACTGTTAAAAAAAAAATTTTAAACGTTCAAAAATGTATTTTCTCTTCTTCATGAGTGCTTTGGCTTGACAAAAAACCAGACTAATTAGCGTATTTTAAAATCAGTTATTTTTCGACCCGTTACACTGAGATGATTCCTTAAGGGGGGAACCTCCTCCAGACGACAGGTTTTTCAAGATTTTTTTACAAAAAAATTGAGAACATTTATTGAAATTAATCATATTACATAATAATATTGACGTTCAAATGAATACAAAAAAAAAATTCATGAGTGAAAAACAATGGTTCCTAGAGTTTGCGCCGGGGAACGCCCAGGTCCTTATAGTTAACTAAAATCAACGGAACCATTTTTTTTTTTTCATTAAAATAAGTCATTCCTCTTTGCATGAACCTAAATTTAGCAGAAAAAATTGAAAATTTGAGGACAAAAAGAAGAAAAAAACACTTTTTTTTATCAACAACTCGTTAAAAACAATATTTATTATAACAATTTATACGAAATTTTAGGTTTATGCAAAGGCCGATAAGTTAAGAAATATCTGTAAAAAACTTCAAGTTGATTGGTTCGTCACTTTTTGTAACGCTCGTTGACCTACTCTCGGTACTTTTGGAGAGCATCACTTCGGTGACTTCCTAGGGACCATTAGGACTTTCTGATGGGCTCCAAATTTTGGAAATATATTCTTCAGATTTTAAATGAATTTTTAAAGCAATGAAAAAAATTGATATCTGTAGGAGGTTCCCCCTTAAGGGACGGAAGAGAGTCAGCGAGAATAGTGCGGGGTCGATTTTTCCTGCCGCGCCAAGTGTTGATATTGGTGCTGTAACTCAAGAAAATCAAGCAATTTGTAGAGCAGATGCAGCGACAGGAAGAGCACGGATTAAATTGGCCCGCGTTGAGAGCAAAAACGTCGCGGCACATGCGCGCCTCCTCTCGACGAATGTTTCGAGAATCTTCAAGGGACAAAGATGCAGATGACACGTAATTAGGAAACGCATTATGACTGTATACGTCTGCGTTTATACGAACGCGTGGGTGTGTGAGTGTGTCGGAAGGACCGGAAACTAGGCGTAAGCTCGACTCGGGAACCACATTATTTTACGCGTTTTCGAAAAATTGGGGTGGACGCGTGCGCATGCGGTATACGCGCGGCGGGAGCACTGATGGAAAGGACGAGAAAGAATAATTAACGAGAGGAAGACGTCGACCGGACGAAATGCAATGAATCCTGGGCAAGCTTGGGGGAGAAACACAGATTTAGTGTGGTTTTTCGTAACAGCTGCGCACATCCCTCCCAATAGTAGTTCGTTGTATATGGATAACGATATACGTCTTATACTTACATACTTATGCACTGAGAGAAAGTTCCATGGTATTTACTAAAAACGCCCATGGTAAAAGAGGAGATAGTAAAATTCACTATGGTTTATTGACACCGCAATCATGATGTGGATAACACCACTCTAGCGGCAGAAAATAAAGCCTAACTCTGACAATTTATTTTGGGAGTATGAAAAAAGGAATTGAATTTCTTTTGAGAGGATTTATTTAACGCGGTCCTCTAGTTTCTCGGCTGTTTTTTTACGGCTTTTTCAATAATTTTTTACGGGCAAAACATCGAAATAATCAATCTCATTGTTTTTGCATAATCTTTATTAACATTTAAATAAGCTTTACAAATTTTTTGAAGTCAAAATATATAATGGAATAAACGTTATAGTGGCCGACAGGAAGACATCAAGTAAAAGAGGTGCTTGACGGTGACCAAGATTGCGGCTGTTCTGCTTATCTGAAATCAAAAAACCAAACGGCATTTTAATCTTCATATTTAAGACTAGCGATTGAACTAGAGTGAATTCAAAATTACAAAAATTGACTTTTTTATACACTTTTAAAAATTACATTCTATTTTTTACTCATTTTTTCTTAAGTTTTTCGCTCGTACAAAAAAAACTATCGAACCAATCATGATAATCCTAGTTCAATCGCTGGCTTATAACATATTAAAGATGCTGTACAAATTTGAACAAGATCGGTGCAGTAGTTTCTGAAATATCGTGGTCACCGTTTCGAAAAATGGTGTTTCGAGAAAAACGCGTTTGAAAGTATACCTGCTCCGTATACCTGCTCCGTTCCAGGGCCGTAACTTGTGAACCACTTCGAATATCGAAAAATCCTTTGGCACACATTTTCTACACATGTTGTAGATGTGATTTATGGAAAAAAAATCGATTTTTTCGACCCGAGAAACTAGAGGACCGCCTTAAGGGGTTAGGCCACAGTAACGAGTATAAAATCATGTGCAAATTTAACCATCTTTTCGTATGAAAAAGTGATTCACTCATAAAATTGATTACTCATCTATTTAGTATGAATATCAAGCTGTTAGAAAATATATATATACATTTTTTCGATGTACAAAATGGCCGACTACTCGAAACTTCTCGAAACAGCTTTATTCCAATTGACGTGACAAATAACTTCAACAATTTTCACTCGATTTACTTCAAATTTAAAAGTTATGTTCCTAATTGCATTTCGCAGAGAAGTACGTACGGAATTTCTGATTAATCGGAAACTTTTCATTTTATGAGCAGTTTATGAGTAATCATAACGAAATTTTTCACTGAAAATTCATTTCTTAAGTTCAAATACCTACAACTTTTGAATAAAACAATATTTTTTTCCATTCCGTACGTACTTCTCTAGGTATTCTAATGTAGATTGACGAGAACTTTTGTTTTTTGTTATAGGTAAAAAATTGTGGATGCTAAATGCCACGCCGCGGAGCGCCTAAAAAAAGATAATAAAAGAAAATATTAGTAGTCGGCCCTTTTGTACAACGAAAAAAATATATATATATATTTTCTAACAGCTTGATATTCATACTAAATAGATGTGTAATTAATTTTATGAGTGAATCACTTTTTCATACGAAAAAATTGTTAAATTCGCACGTGATTTTATACCCTTCACTGTGGCCTAAGGCCTTAATTTTTAAAAAACGGCGGAGGTATCGCATGGTCTTCTAAATTGCATTTTTAAAACTGACCTGACATATAGCTAAAAAACTCATCAACCCATTCTGATGAAATTTGGTATAATTCTTTCTAACCTTACTGTCTAAAATATGACCTCAAAAGTTTTTGAAAATGAAATAAAAAGTATTTTTTATTGCAAAAAATAGCTATGTTTTTCGGAAAATTCCATATTTTTGTTTCAAAGCGTACCATTTAGTCGATGTTCTCACTTTTTCTTGGTTCATATTCTGCGTATGAGTGTTAATGAAAGAAAATCTTCGTTGGTTTTTTTTTAGATTAATCCCACCGACGTACCTAGAGAAGTACGTAAGGAATTTAAAAAATATTGTTTTATTCAAAAGTTGTAGGTATTCGAACTTAAGAATTGAATTTTCAGTGAAAAATTTCGTTATAACCGCTCATAAAATGAAAAGTTTTCGATTAATCAGAAATTCCGTACGTCCTTCTCTGCGAAATGCAATTGGGAACATAAGTTTTAAATTTAAAGTAAATCGAGTGGAAATTGTCGAAGTTATTTGTCACGCCAATGGGAAAAAAGCTGTTTCGAGAAGGTTCGTGTACTCGGCCATTGTGTACATCGAAAAAAAATATATATTTTTTCTAACAGCTTGATATTCACACTAAGTAGATGTGTAATTAATTTTATGAGTGAATCACTTTTTCATACGAAAAATAAATTGTTAAATTCCCACATGATTTTATACCCGTTACTGTGGCCTAAGGCCTTAATAAATTTAAGAAAATACCACGTGACAGCTAAATGTAGTAATAAAACATACCCTAAGTCTCAAAAATGGTGGAGATATCCTTCCTTTGAAAAAAATCATGAAAAGCAGCGAAAGTTTCCCTCGCCCAAAGGTGTCTCCCCTCTTAAACAGTGCCTTATACAATGAAATAAATATCCGTGCAAAATTTCACCTAAATCGGAGGTAACAGTTATTCGGAAGTACAGCCGGAATAACTTTGGTCTGTTATGGCATATCTGCTATCAAGATTTAACAAGCCCTCGATAGCGTAGTGGCAGCGTGCGTAGTATGGTCAGAAGAAAGGCCGGTAGGTTGTGGGTTCGATTCCATGTGTGGGTAAAATATTCTTTCAGAAATAAATTATTACAGGAGATCAGGGAATGACGAATTATAATAAGAAACCATCGATGTAGAACTTTCGGTTGAGCGTTTTATTTTATTTTGGATTCATAAAATTCTACACAAGCATTGATGCCCTGAACCAACACTTCAATAACACACCAAATACGCACATTGTCTAGTGTCTCATAATATGGCAAAAATCATTATAAACATCGTCGCAAATCAATTATATATTATAAACATGCACTAAACGTGGACTCTTATAATATATAATATAAGAGTATATATATAATATAATTATATATATAATATAATCTATAATAATATATATATATATAATAAATATAATATAATATAGTATATATATAATATAACATAATAAAATAAAATATATAATATAATATAATATATAATATATGACGAAATTTTCCACAACATCTTGGCATAATTGCGGACTAATTTCATTAATGGCGCGTCCAATTGCTTCCTCGTACTCCGGAATGATCTGTGGATCAGCGGCATACACTTTTCCTATCAGAAAACCCCAAAGAAGGAAGTCCAATGGCGTCAAATCGCACGATCTTGGTGGCCAATTCACATCGCCGCGGCTCAAGATAACACGACCATGAAACTTCATCCACAAACACTGTTGCGCCCGCGGTGCGACAGGTTGCGCTATCTTGTTGAAAGAATATGTCTTCCAAGTCCATGCCGTTTATGCTATTTATCGGATATTGTGTTCCACACGTAACCTCCATGTTCGTACCTTATATTGAAATTAAAATTTTCGTATTTTCAAATGAATAATACGTTTTATTGATAAATTTACATGTACGGTCATTTTGAGACACCCTTTGCACATGTTTATTCTTTTTTTGGAGTCACAGCCAACGATTTAAAACAATGCCGGAGTAATTTGCAATTTCTATCAGCCCGCAGTATTTTTGTTCTTATGTAAAAGTCATTTGTCATTTCCACAATGTTCTCGTTCTCGTCCAATTGGCGCGCAACTCCAAATGCGACGCATTACTCAAAATGACTTGACTTACAACACTCTCGCGATGGCTGAAGAGAATCGTGCAATTCTCGTCAGCGCACAAGGGTCGTGGTCAACTTTCTCCGTATTTCTCTATGCTGCGTGGGCTCTTGTTGTGGATCGCGTGCCACATCGCTATTACTGTAGTATATATATATATATATATATATATATATATATATATATATATATATATATATATATATAATGTCATGTACCGACTTTACTGAGATTGGCCGTGTGCCACGACCGAGAGCACCGTCTTGATAATTATTATAAGTACGTAAATGCATACAGGTTGGTGTGCGGTGTAATAGGAGCTACGTTCGATTACGCTCGAATGACAGCATCGAGAGAAACTACTAGGGATCTCTCTTCGACTCTCTCTCTCTCTCTCTCTCTCTCTCTCTCTCTCTCTCTCTCTCTCTCTCTCTTCCTCTTCCTCGCGGAATTAAACGTTCGAGTATCTCCACATACATATTCACTTTTATATAAAAAGGTGTACATTAATACATACATTAATACAGGTGTACATAAATAGCATTTCGTAAGGTGCAGGCTAAGAAAACAAATGTGCAGACACTACAATTTTATAATATGAATAGGATTATTAGTTATTTTATTATTTTTACAAGATTTCATTCAAGGGGTCAGGCCACAGTAACGGATATAAAATCATGTGCGAATTTAACAATTTTTTTCGTATGAAAAAGTGATTCACTCATAAAATTAATTGCACATCTATTTAGTATGAATATCAAGCTGTTAGAAAATATTTTTTTTTTTTCGATGCACTAAATGGCCGACTACTCGAAACTTCTCGAAACAGCTTTTTTCCAATTGGCGTGACAAATAACTTCAACAATTATCACTCGATTTACTTCAAAGTAAAAAGTTATGTTACTAATTGCATTTCGCAGAGAAGTACGTACGGAATTTTTGATTAATCGAAAACTTTTCATTTTATGAGCAGTTATAACGAAATTTTTCATTGAAAATTCATTTCTTAAGGCGTTACCCCCACTTGTAGCGCAAAAAAGGCCTTTTTCATGAATTTTTTAAAAGAAAACTACAAAACTTTTTTAATCGATCAATATACCATCTTAAAGAACACATCTTGAAGAACTTTCAGTAATTTTTTTATTGAAAAATATTACATTGTTTAGTGGCAAATGGCCGTCAATGAAATAATGTTTTTATATACACGGTTTGCGGTGACCAACATTGCGGCGAAGTGGATCATCTGAAAAAAAAATGCGGATGGATTTAGTCAAATATAAGTATAAACTAGTCTTTAATCGAAGGATTTTAATAAATATTCATTTTTCACAAAATGGCGGACAGTCAAAGTTAATGGTTCGATTTTAACGAAAATAAACGGCCGTTTTTTTTCTATAAAACGGCCATTTTTTTCGAAAAAAAAAAATCGAACGATTAATGACTACATTTTTATGTATTAAATAAGCCTGCAAAATTTCAAGAAGATCGATTCATTAGTATTCGAGTAATCTTGGTCACCGACTTCAGAAATGCCATTTTCAGAAAAACGCGTTTAAAGTTTCAATTTCAGTTTACACGAAGAAAATATATTTTTTTTTTTTGTAAACTTACATAGTCATCTATTATACAGAAGTATGGGCCCGGATACTTATACTTCAAAAAAATGCAATAAAAAAAATCGATTTTTTCAAAATCGCAAGTGGGGGTAACCCCTTAAGTTCGAATACCTACAACTTTTGAATAAAACAATATTTTTTAAATTCCGTACGTACTTCTCTAGGTATTCTAATGTAGATTGACGAGAATTTTTGTTTTTTGTTTTAGGTCAAAAATTGTGGATGCTAAATGTCACGCCACGGAGTGTCTAAAAATAGAAAATATCAGTAGTCGATCATTTTGTACATCGAAAAATATACACATATCCATTTTCTAACAGCTTGATATTCATACTAAATACATGTGTAAATAATTTTATGACTGAATCACTTTTTCATCCGAAGAAAATTGTCAAATTCGCACATGATTTTATACCCGTTACTGTTGCCTAACCCCTTAACTTGCTTCATTCGTATGTCTGTCGTTCCGCTTCAAAATTTGTGATCTATTTTTCCTGCACTCGCATGGCATCCGATTTAGCTGAAATTTAGCATACCTGGGTAACTTCGGTGACAATGCAACAATATGGTACCATGGAGCTGGTCTGATGATAGAGGTGGGAGGGGGGCAATGCAACTCCTCAATAGCATATACTAGGACAGCCGAGTTTGTGCTCATTTGTTTTGTTATCATGAGCACTTTTCATTACACTTGATAACGAGAGTCTGATAATTGTGATGGGAGGTGGGAACTGAAATGTCCTTATGGCAAATGGTAGAACAATCGAGTTTGGGCTCATTAACTTTGTTGACTTAAGCACTATTTATAATTACACTATTATAAAGTTTCTCGTGAAACATTTATTACCTAAGGCAAGGTTTTTTATTACGCTGATGTCTGAATGACATGGGGGTCTAGCATGGCAAATAAATAAACAAATTCGAATACTGAACAGTGGAAAATGAAATAAACGTGAAAAAAAACTTTAAAAACAAGCTTTCATCTAAAAGGTACTGTACTAAAAAGTAAAAATAGTGTGCAGTAAAATTGAAAATCAAAGCCGTATGACTACGAAAAAGTCCCTTCCTTGGTCACTCATCACAGGTGCAAGCATGTAAAAGGTACACAAACGTAGATATTTTTTAAATATGAAATGTCAATTTTGAAATATTGAAGCGTCAAATGTCATACGTACTAATACTACTTTAAATTACTGAAAAAAAGCCGAGAGTGTATTTTAAAAAACATCTTTTCGAGAAAAAACGTCTTGAAGGAAGAAGATCCTTTTAGGCAAGGAAAAAATTGCTGATTTTCGTGATTTTTTTTCAAAGGAAAGATTTCTTTACCCTTTTTGAGACTTAGGATATGTTTCGTTAATACTTTCTGGTTGTTATATGAGTTTTTTATTACTGTTTAAAGATGGCGGAGGTATGGTACCGTCTTCTAAACGGGTTGCGGCGGATGTTGTCAGACGGCGTGACACGTAACGTCGGCGGGATTAGTATGAAAAAAAACCAACGAAGATTTTTTTTTCATTAACACTCATACCCAGAATATGAACTAGGAAAAAGTGAGAAATGTTGAAAAACGATGAAATGGTAGGCTCTGAAAAAAAATCATTGAATTATCCGCAGAAAATGCCGACATTTTGCAATAAATAAATGTTTTTTCTTCTAGTTTTCAAAAATATTTAGGATCACGTTTTAGACAATAAGGTTAGAAAGATTTGTACCAAATTTCATCAGAATCGGTCGATTAGTTCTTAAGGGGTTACCCCCACTTGCGATTTTGAAAAAATCGATTTTTTTTTATTGCATTTTTTTCAAGTATAAGTATCCGGGGGCATACTTCTGTATGGGCCCGGACTAGATGACTCTATGTAAGTTTACAAAAAAAAATATTTTCTTCGTGTAAACTGAAATTGAAACTTTAAACGCGTTTTTCTCAAAATGGCATTTCTGAAGTCGGTGACCAAGATTACTCGAACACTAATGAACCGATCTTCTTGAAATTTTGCAGGCTTATTTAATACATAAAAATGTAGTCTTTAATCGTTCGATTTTTTTTTCGAAAAAATGGCCGTTTTATAGCCAAAAAACGGCCGTTTTTTTTTTCGTTAAAATCGAACCATTAACTTTGACTATCCGCCATTTTGTGAAAAATGAATATTTTTTAAAATCCATCGATTAAAGACTAGTTTATACTTATATTTGACTAAATCCATCCGCATTTTTTTTCAGATGATCCACTTCGCCGCAATGTTGGTCACCGCAAACGGTGTATATAAAAACATTATTTCATTGACGGCCATTTGCCACTAAACAATGTAATATTTTTCAATAAAAAAATTACTGAAAGTTCTTCAAGATGCGTTCTTTGAGATGGTATATTGATCGATTAAAAAAGTTTTGTAGTTTTCTTTAAAAAAATTCATGAAAAAGGCCTTTTTTGCGCTACAAGTGGGGGTAACGCCTTAAGCTATACCTCCGCCATTTTTTAAAGATTGATCATGAAAAAATACCATGTAATAGCCAAAAAGTAGTGATAAAACATGCCCCATGTGTCAAAGAAAGGTGAAGAAATCTTTCCTTTAAAAAAAATCATGAAAATCAGCAATTTCTTCGCCTAAAGGTATCTTTCCTCTTAAAGTTTCACTAGCATTTCTATCGTTGTAATCATAAGTTCGCCATCAATCCGCGATGCCTGCACCATACGTTGGACCTTCCTTTTCAATTTGAGTTGCTTCAAGCGACGAACGAGTGTTCATCGTGTCCACAGTAGCCTAACCCTGTAAATCTCCAACTGCGCGAATTGTTTCTCGGCCAGTGCGGTTGCATTTTGTCCACAGTACACTGACCTATATCGAAGAGAAAAATGTTTTTCTGGAGCTCACCGCCTCGTAATCTCGGACGTGGTGCTTTTTAACGCGTGCGTCTCTCGCTGTTGGGCAAGGTTATGGTGAGGCTGATCAAGGCTTCCCTTCCTTTACTCTCTCCTCTCTCTCTCTCCCTCCCTTTTTCTCGCTCTTACCCTCGGTCGCTCTTCCCCTCTCGTTCAATATTCTCCTCTCGCTCGCGCTCTTCCTCTCCCTCGTCATCGCACGCTCCGCCGTAACGGAGCGGCAAACAGAGTGACGTAAGTGATAGGACGACGTCCGCGAGTGAGCCCCTGCGGCGAGAGAAGGGACGATGCAACAGCGCGGCCGAGAGGAAGAAAAGGGCCAACAGCCGTGCACACCCGGCACAACTGCAATGCGCGCATGAATATACAATGAGCGCATACTAGTTTTACATATATATATATATATATCCAGTTTTAAACTTTCCGGACAAAAATTCACAAAAGTTCTGGAACGATTTTTTATGCCATTTCACCGATAGTTGACATAAATGAATTTAAGGGAGACTTTGTCCTTGAAATTTTCAAAAAATCAATTTGAGCTCAACATGAGCAGCTAGAAGAAGAGGAGGGATGCCTCTATGGACCAGGCATTGCCGATTAGCGGTAATTATAAACACATTTGTGTAAACACATTACAAAACTTTAAACGCGTTTTTCTCGAAAACACGTTTTTAAAAATGGCTGACATTCTCCTGACCGCTGTAATTAACATATCGACCTGAAATTTGGAGAGCATACTCAGAAAATATGTCTTCACGGAATGACGGATCGTTTTTTCGATAGATACATTTTTGCATTTATTATTTATCTTTTTATGCGAAAAAAAACGCGTAAATTCGATTTTTTTTAAATTGCCGCCATTTTCCGAAATTTGTACTAAACGAAAAACCCATCCGTCATTCCATGACCAAAGGGTCACAGATTGATAATATGCTTTGAATTTGTGTTTCAGATCAACAAAGAGGGGGCAGTGATGTCAGCCGTTTACCTCCCACGATTTGAGGACCTGTTTTCGCAGAGCTGCAACGGGCGCCATTTTGGTTTTTTTTTTTTTTCAAAAAAAAATTTCGTTAACGTTCTGTATATCATGAATAAAAGCAAGAAAAAAACCGCACTCAAAAAGCTTTACTCGTTTCCTTTAAAAAAAATAAAATGTAAACACCTGAAATATGGCACTCCAAGGACAAAGTCTCCGTTAATAAACGGCATTTTGAAGGGGAGGAATTTACCTTCATTCCGTTTTTTTTAGAAAATGTTGTACTATTTTTTTTACGACTAGTACCCTTTGTCGTAAACGACCATATTTCGCTTTTTTGGATCCTTTTCTGGTGGACCCCGTTTACAGACAAAATTTTGTCATGCATTTCTTTGACCGGAATCATAAAGGCGGAAGCTCAAGCATCAATTTTTGTTTTTTTTTAAGCATCGTACGACGTTTTATCCTAAAGACATTTTGATTTAAAAAAAATAGAAACAATTCGAAAAATAAGGTGTAACGCGAAAACGACTAGGATTCAAGAAAAACCTCAAGATAGTAAAAAGTTGAATCGGTTTTCGTTGAGTTCAGGAGAATTTTTTCAAATTTTGTTCACCTATTTTCGGTAAAAAATCAGAAGATTTAATTACCGTAACTCGGTAACTCAGAGGTTTGTGGTAAAATTTCAAAAGAGGAAACAATTATACTTTTCTATTTTCAACAAAATAGAATTTTTTCGGTTTTCTTTTCGACATTTTTTTCCCCGTTACAATTCTATAGTTTTCTAGTCACGTCAATCGATTGATTTAAACCGATTCTATTGCGTTGAAAATAGAAAAATACAATTTTCTCTCTCTTGAAATTTTACCACCAAACCCCTTAGTTCTCGAGTTACGATAATTAAATCATCTGAGTTTTTGGCGGAAATAGGTGAAAAAAAAAATTTCGAAAAAAAATCTGAAAAAATTCTCGCGAACTCAACGAAAACCGATTTTCCTTTTTACTATCTTGAAGTTTTCCTTGAATCCTTGTTGTTTTCACGTTACACGTTACTTTTTGAATTATCTCTTTTTTTTAAATCAAAATGTCTTCAGAAAAAAAACTGTACGAAGCTTTAAAAAAAACAAAATTAAAGCTTGGGCTTCCCCTTGATGATTTCGGTCAAAGAAATGCATTTAAAAAATGTCTGTAAACGGGGTCCAGCAAAAAAGGAACAAAAAAAGGCGAAAGATGGTCGTTTTCGAAAAAGAGTCGTAAAAAAATAGTAATTTTTTTTAACGGAATAAAGGTGAATTTCTCCCCTTAAAAATTCCGTTTATTAAACTCATTTATGTCAACTATCGGCGAAATGGCATAAAAAATCGTTCAGGAACTTTTTTGAATTTTTGTCCGGAAACTTTTCGCCGGTAGTGTATATATATTTATATATATATATATATATAGGAAATTATAGTTTCGAATATATTTGACTCCAAGGA
This sequence comes from Ophion slaviceki, assembly GCA_944452715.1. NCBI lineage: Eukaryota > Metazoa > Arthropoda > Insecta > Hymenoptera > Ichneumonidae > Ophion > Ophion slaviceki. The sequence goes on along the minus strand of OX101790.1, from coordinate 20,778,708 downwards.
TCGTCCTCATAGTAGCCAATTATCTCCTTACCCAATAATATGTTGAGTCCAATATTTTCAAAATCACCATTTGATAAATACAATTATATATACATGACTGTAGATTCAAGGACCATTCCGTCCGTAAACCGAACCATTCGTTAGAAAAAAAAATTAAAGACCGTTCTCAACAGCCGGATGTGCTGATAGCCACCAGACACGCACAGGCCTACACGCATAATGCTGTACTTTGGAATTTAACGAAAAATTTAAAGTAATTTATTAAAAATCAATGAATCTTTGCATGAAACGTAAAAAATAGTATTGTTGAAATATTCCACGCCAATGTTTACTTCAAGCTTAAGGGAAGAGACCACTGTGACGTGACGAAAAAAGGTCTTCGATTTTTTTTATTACTAGATCATTGATTTGGGATTTGGAAAAAGGTATATTATTAAGCATACATTGAACTTATTTCGTGTAAATTTCTATGAATTTTTTTTAATTAACAACGTTTTTGAGGTATAATAGAGCTTCTCATGAAAAATGTGGTTCAACGGCCGGAGCGATAACTTGACAATGGTTGGTCTGAAGAATATAAATACAAAAATTTTATAATCTATGTAAATGTAGTTCTTGCTGGAGGTGGCCGTTTTTCGAAAAATAAATCACAAAATGGCGGGTGTTAAAAAAAGTGTAATTTTGGCGAAATTTTACTTATATTCGGGAGCTTAGAGAATACTAAATTTAAAAAAAAATTACATACAACGCAATTACGGAAATTTCGGTTTAAAAAAATTGAAAATCGGACTATTAGTTACGATTTCGCTTAGGTCGACAAAAATGCGATTGGAAACGTAAATCGTTGCGCTACCCTTTCTCACTAAATTGACTGTAACTTGTTAAATTTTAAATATTTTAAATTGATTTTTTAAAACATTTTCTTGGATATGTATACTTTGAGAAAATGTGAATCGATTTTTTCACGAGCGAGTGGTGACTCGCCTCAATAGTAACGATTTTTTTTTTACAACGAAGCCAGCAAAGTTTTGGTCTATTTTTAACGTGCACACTTGCAATGTTAATTATACGAATTGATCAAGTATATTCATAACTTTACAATATATTCAAAATTGTGCATTATATTCATAATTTCACAATATATTCATAATTAAAAAATTTGTATTCTATTGTACTTACAATATTGTAAAATAAATAAATTTTGAAACTTTCCAATTTATATTCCATTGCGAAGTAAATTTAAGGAGTAGTAATTTTTCACAACCCGTTTTTAATGTTACTTTAATGAAAATACGAGAATTCGGTCGGATTTACGTTTTTTGGATTTAACTACTCGATTCACCAGTCGTGAGTGCACATAGGGGATCGTGTGTGCACGAACGAAGAAGAAGACGAAGAGAACAGAAGATTATGGTACACGACGACGACGGCGACGACGTCGACGGCTGACCCTCCGGGCCTACAGGAAAGAGGGTGTCTCGGGACGTAAATAGAAACATTACGCGGTCTGCACCATCTCTCTCATCCTTCCCCCTTTGGTGTTCTCTCACTTTCGCCTTTCCTCACCTCCTCCCCTTCGCCGTCATGAACATTCAAGCCTCGCATCATCTCCCCCCCCCCCCCCCCCGTTACAACGAGCGAGAAAATGCAATTTAATTTTCCCTCGTAAAATCACTTGAAAATTGAGACTGAGAAGCGCCACATTTCTCAGATATAGTGAATTGGACAGAATCCCTTCGCCTAAAAAAAAGAACCTTGACGTGCAGATCAGCATTTTCCGCAATAGAAAACAAAAGTAAACAGCTGCTCCTGGCGCTCAAAGTCGTATATGTACACATATCATGAGTCAAACCTGCGTATCAAAGTGATCCGTAGTACTTTAAGGGTGCGACACATTTTATCACATTGTGCGTCGCGAGAGTTGATGTCGTTTGATTTTCATAAAATCGGATATGCATGTAACCGTTGAGGCGTACGAAAAACAGAAACATCAGCGAGTTAGAGTAGCGTAGTATGAGCTTACCGGGACAGCGATAAAATTTCGAGTAAATTATTGTTTCATTTGAGCATATATACATATATACGGGATAAGTATAAAGTTATGAATAAAATATAAGTCATATATTTTAGCGAACTAAAGTAATCGAAATTAAACCTCTCATTTAATATAATAAATAGTGTGTATATTTTATGTATATATATATATATATATCATATATATAGATTCTTTTTAATCAAAAACTTGATTAAAGTTTTCGATTAAAAAGTAATATATATATATATATATATATATATATATATATATATATATATATATATATATATATATATATATATATAGGGTCTCCCTCTTATCTCTGTCCCTCTTATATCAAATGCGACCAAATTTTTTTTAGTTCGGTGGAAGCGCTGACGCACAGTGAAGGTCACCTCCACTTTTTTAAATGGAATGGTACATTTTTTTCAACTATCTTGTGGAGCACCTCAAGCCGCATAAAAAACATTAGGGGGTGAAAGTCGTTCAAGGTCTTTCGAGGTCAGTATCGATGAGACAAATCTAAATATCTCGAATCACTACCAAATATTTGTCAGTGATCCGAGATGTTTAGATTTGTATTTCATTTTAATAGGTGACCTTGAATGACCTTGAACGACTTTGACCCCCTAATGTTTTTTATGCGGCTTGAGGTGCTCCACAAGATGGTTGAAAAAAAATGTACCATTCCATTTAAAAAAGTGAAGGTGACCTTCACTGTGCGTGAGCGCCTCCATCGAAATAAAAAAAATTGGTCGCATTTGATGGCCCCCTTCACACCGTGCAACTTTTGTCTGGAACATTTTCTTGTGACGTCGATAATTACCGAGTTATTTCGGGTGGCAGAGATAAGAGGACACCCTGTATATAAATATATATATGCTATTTATAATATAAATTAAAAGATTTTATTTTAATAACTAATTCTCCAAAACAATATATAACTTATATTTTGACCACAACTTTAAAAATTATTATCATTTCTTTACCACGTTTTTATTAACTCGGTTTCTTGGGTGTCTGTTTGGGTTTGTTTGGTACAAATTTTGCAATCGATTTCAAAATAACTTCCTGATGAGCTAGAGACTTGAAACTTTAAACATAGCCCAGAACTAGATGACAATGCAATATTAGACCGCTTTCTTTCCTGTCTGTTTGTTTGTTTGTCTGTTCGGTGCAAATTTTGCAATCGATTTTAAACTAACTTCCGGATGAGTAAGAGACTTGAAACTTTGGAAGTAGCTTAGATCTGGACGACAGACAAATTAAACATACAGGCAAGTCTGTCAAAGAGAGAGAAAAAAGAGGAAAAAGATGTGAAAAAAATAAGTAAAGAAATAAAATATATAGTTTCGTGAAAGAGAAAGAAAAAAGAATTAAACAAATAATAATAGTATTAATAGTGAATAGTGCATTAGTGACAATTTCTACGATGGTCCAGGAGACAGGCCCCAAACGCCAGCGACGCCTATGGAAGAAGAAGCAAAATTTCAGATGCACAAGACTAAAGGGCAGAAAATAAAATTATTTTGATTAAAAAGAAATGTTGTATCACGTTTATAGAATAGACTAAAAATATTGAATAATTTCTCCTAGTCCCATACAGATTTATAACCAAATACAGAATCCTAACCCCATACAGATTGTCCTGAAAATTTGTGATTGTGCATTTTTACTAGCTATGAAAATACTTGTTTAAAATACTTATTTCATACTTATTACTCCGTTTTAAAAACGTGGTTTACATTTTTATTTATTTAAATAATGTTTAATTAGTATTATTATACCGTTATATACATACATATATGTATGCATACAGGGTGATTGGAAATTCGACCTATTCCTTGAACAAGGTTATACTATAGGGTTATACAGGGGTCATTTGCAACAAATCAACCCCTTTCAAGTACGGGTCGAAAATGCTTGGTATCCAAGTTATCGCGGTTTCAACATTTTTTATAAATCTTCAGACTTATACCATAGACAAATAATTGTAAAAAACTAAACTCACTTTTAAACAAACGCATGCCCAAAATTACCATAATCTCTCAAATAAAAATCTACATAGCAAGAATTATTATTTTGTTGTAAATTTTTTTATATCGCCGAGATTACGAATCCGCGCAAAAGTTGACAATATTTGTACCTTGTTAGAATGCTCATGAAATAAGAAACTTATTTCCGTCATTCGTGTGCCAAGTCTCATACATTTATGCTAGTATTTCTCCACGATTTTTGAAAAAATTAAAAAAAAAAACAATAATTCTTGCAACGTGAGATCTTATATTTCTGAGTTTATGGGAATTTCGAGAATGCAATGTTTTTTAACTGTGATCATTCACTTATCAGTTTTCAGAAAAATATCAATTTAGTGCCCAGAGTGGAGTAGGTTTCTTACAATCATTTGTTTTTGGTAACAAGTCCGAAAATTTATTTAAAATCTTAAAAACTCAATAATTCGAAAACCACTCATTTGCGATCCCTAGTTGACGGGGTCAATTTGTTGCAAATACATGGATATATTAAAAGTGACGAATAAAATAGAAATCACATTTTTTAGTAAACTAATACTATTAAAATTACAGTGTGCTATTATCATAATTATCATTATCAAAAAACTTATATATTAATATCAATTATTATAACTACATAATTTAATTTTAATAATATGAAACCACTTACAAAATCTCCCGATTTATATTTTATTTACGACTCTTAAAGTATGCACCATTTCTTAATTGAATAGCCGGGCTAAATCAAACTCCATTTGATTCTCCAAAAGAGAATCAGGATGAGCTTGCGGGTTTGATGTAGAGTACATGAGAGAGGGATTTGTATTCACTGTTTTATCAGTATTTACAAGTAATTTAATTATAGGGTTGAATTAATTATTGCAAGTGTGAAAAGGTGTGTATATATATATATATATATATATATATATATATATATATATATATATATATAAACATATGTATGTCACTTGGTTATAGAGACGAAGAGAAGGCCCGGGTTCATCGTCCACTTTCTCTGGCCTCGATCATCGCGTCCTCGTATATGTACTTTACCGTACATTCGTGCGCTTAAAACGCCCGCGTGAATGGCCAATCTCCTCGTGCTTTGTATGAGAACAATACACGGATACAATCTCAAGCCAAACGATTACAATGTATAGGTGGAAATATAATTTGTTCGACGTGCACACGGCGATCTATGCTGTAACGGGACCGTAGCCTTGCAGTGCGGCCGAATTCCGAGCTTCGCCGATTTGCCACCAGGGGGCTCCTGGCGAAGACTCTCTCGCGATTGATGTTCAGCTACCGAGCATATAAGATACTTCTCCCTGGCTACCTATCTCTTTTCTCGACCCCTCGAATAACGAAAAATCCTTCCAGGCTTTCGTTGTACCCAAAGAAATGCTTCTTTTACTATTTTATATTTCTCATGTAGAGAAAATTATTTGACACTTCCGGAAGCAATTCTAGTCGACAAAGTGATGTTTTTTTTCGGTTTCTCCGTGAGACTCGAGAAACGCCGTTTTTATTTTTCCCGATCAATGAACCATTGAGACCGTTGACGTCTATAATTATTCTGCGTGTGTCATGTGGAAAAAGAAATGTCCTCCCACTGCCGGCTATCGGAATTATCTAACGCGTCTGCGTTAGGACGAGTTCACCAACGCGTTAGGACATTTATAGCTCGAGAACGTCAAAAAAAAGGAGAAAAAAAATACTCGCGATAAATTACGAGCAGATTGGTGCTGCTCTATGCCAAGTTGAGAGACGAGAGCCAGGATACACTCGCGATGCTTCGCTACTATCGCGTCGCGGACATCCTGCTGGACCCGCTGCATTATCCGTTCGCCTCCCATACGCACTGTATCATTCACGAAGGGAACGCTTACGCATCACCGTGCTCCGCATGTCGTTAACCCCAGTCGCTCAACGGAAATTCCACAAAGTTGAACTTTAGTTCACGGGAAAGACTCCCAACTCTCTTCCCCCTGCCGGTCATTTTATGTTTCAAATATTTCAGAAACCCGCAAATTTACGAGTTTCAAAAAATCATGTATATGATTTTTTTAGCCTGGTTTATTTCGAAAAAAAATTCACAAGCAACATCAATTTGCTGGTTAGGTGAGTATTTTTCTTTATCGGCGGAAAAACTATTTTAAGGGGTGCAATCACCCTTTGAGTAAATCATGTCAGAATCTGATTTTGCAGTTTCATACACAAACAGTGCAACGATTTCAGTGGAACGAAAACGAAAATTCTTCCAATTGAAAACGCTCGGAAATCCATTTTGGGTACATTGGAGAAAAACAAAAATGAAGGGATGAACCACCCCTTTGTTTTTCATTCTTTCAACTCACATTTACGAGGGGGGCGTTCAATTGAACGTAACACTTTGAAAGGGGAAGAAAATTAAAGTTTACGTAATTTTGCATTTTTGTTGGATAAAAAGCTTAAGGGCGTCAACCATATTTCATAGACTCTCAACAATTTTTAGTGAAAATTGAGGGTTTTTAAGGAAATTGATGGTGATTTCGTTTTCAGGGGGTAAAAACACATCGATGTAAACTTATTTTTTAAAAAATCGAAAAATTCATTTTTTTTGTATTTTAAACAAAAATACGCGTCTTCATTGAATTGCGCGTCATTTTTTTCCTGTTTCAAATTGAAACTTCGCTTCAAGCGCATTTTTTTCGTCATCATTTACTCTTTAAAATTCCGTTTTATTCATTGAGCTACGATGATTTTTCGATTTCTTGCCGAAGTTCAAAGTCGAAAAAGTCTGGAAAATTTCGCTTTTCGCGAACTTCAAAGTCGAAAGAGTATGGAAAAATTTGGCTTTCGCGATTTTTTCCGGGGCCGGGATGAAATTCCGAACGTTGAGTGATCAGAACGCTCATAACTCCGAAAGAATTTGACACGAAAGACCAGAACTCCGAAAATATGAAGAACGTCAAAATAATTCGGCTATGGAAATTTTAAAAGTTTCAAAATTTTCAATCAATCGACGAATTATTTCAAGATTTCTTTTTATTAAGAAGTGATATTGCATTACTTTTGAAATTTGTCTAGACCATGTTATACGTTCTACATCATTTACAATCAACTGTGTAAACTTTCGTTGGTGTGATCTTGACATGGGGGCTGGGTTGAAATTCCGAACTTCGGATGCGCGGACGGGATAAAATTCCTAATTTTAATATTCCGAAATTACAAGGTTCGTCAAGATCATGCTAGCGAAAATCTACACAATTGACTGTAAATGATGTAGAACGTATAACATTGTCTAGACAAGTTTCAAAATTGATGCAAAATCACTTCTTAATAAAAAAAAAACATTCTTGAAATAATTCGTCGATTTATTGAAAATTTTGAAACTTTTAAAACTTCCTTAGCTGAATTATTTTGACGGTGTTCCGATTTTCGGAGTTTTGGTCTTTTGTATAAAATTTTTTTGGAGTTTTGATCTTTCGGGGTAGTATTTTTCGGAATTTTGGGCGTTCTGATCATTCGGAAGTTCGGAATTTCAACCTGGCCCCATTTTTTCGTACCTCTTTCCCTCTTATCGCTTATTTTTCAACTTCCCTTCCGGAAAAACTAATTAAGAGATCGAGATGAATCAAGCAGCATTCTCTAAATCCATCAAAAACATTTTCAAAACCCTGCATTAAGTTTCTAACACTCAAGTAGAACCGACAGCTGTTTTAGTTTCCACGATTTTGGCAATTCCGGAAAAGAGACGAAAAGGGCCGACCATTTTTCTTCGACCTTTAGACCGTTCTAGGGTCCTATCCAATAAGAAATGTTCCGCCAATTACGAACATCACTAATTTTTTATCGAAAGTTTAAAACGCCAGCTAAACGCGAAAAAACGTGTTTCCGTGCATAATCGGATGAACGCTTGCGGGTAAAGCTGCACCCTTTGCAAGGGATGCTTGGGCCCCTCAAAGCCGTTTTTCGCCGATAAAAAAATTGTATCCAATAGTTTTTAATGCTTTACCATATACATGAGTTTCAACCAAATCGAAGGTGGACCCCAAAGTGATGTGCCTTGTCAATAAATTTAATACAGCGATTATAAAGCCAACTGAAAAATATACAAAATTCCTGGGATCACTTTTAAAATTGAATTTTACGAAGATTCTTGTCGTTTTAAGGCGGTCCTCTAGTTTCTCGGGTCGAAAAAATCGATTTTTTTTTCATAAATCACATCTACAACATGTGTAGAAAATGTGTGCCAAAGGATTTTTCGATATTCGAAGTAGTTCACAAGTTACGGCCCTGGAACGGAGCAGGTATACGGAGCAGGTATACTTTCGAACGCGTTTTTCTCGAAACACCATTTTTCGAAACGGTGACCACGATATTTCAGAAACTACTACACCGATCTTGTTCAAATTTATACAGCATCTTTAATATGTTATAAGCCAGCGATTGAACTAGGATTATCATGATTGCTTCGATAGTTTTTTTTGTACGAGCGAAAAACTTAAGAAAAAATGAGTAAAAAATAGAATGTAATTTTCAAAAGTGTATAAAAAAGTCAAATTTTTGTAATTTAGAATTCACTCTAGTTCAATCGCTAGTCTTAAATATGAAGATTAAAATGCCGTTTGGTTTTTTGATTTCAGATAAGCAGAACAGCCGCAATCTTTGTCACCGTCAAGCACCTCTTTTACTTGACGTCTTCCTGTCGGCCACTATAACTTTTATTCTATTATATATTTTGACTTCAAAAAATTTGTAAAGCTTATTTAAATGTTAATAAAGATTATGCAAAAACAATGAGATTGATTATTTCGATGCTTTGGCCGTAAAAAATTATTGAAAAAGCCGAAAAAAACAGCCGAGAAACTAGAGGACCGCGTTACTCTCGGATAATTGCGAATAAACAAAGCTGATCATACGTCGCAATTCGAAACAAAAAGCTCCTCGCTCCAAGGCGTGTAACAAATTAAAGAAGAAAAAAGAATCATTCTCCCCGCCAACTTCCTTCTCGCCTTTAATTTTGTGCTCCTGAGCCCATACGGAAAGCCGTGTGTGAATACGCGCACACAGTCATACACAGACATCTGTTGCTTGCTGGTGAATGGTGCGGGCTCTGTGGGTAACGCGACCAAACGGAGTAACGGTGCTCTGCCCTCGATATACGCGCGTACTATAAAGCGCCCCCGAACCTCACTTACCGGCCTCACTATTGTGAAACTTCGAGCACGCAAGTATTATGACAGAGACGAGCAAAAGCGAGAGAGAGAAAGAGAGGAAGAGAGAGAGAGGGACGTGGTCCCATACTCGTATATGGGATATTCCAGGACAGGAATTTCTGCAATTTTTAGTTTTTCTTTAAAAAAATGTATCGATCATTAACAGCTAGTCTAATTTACTGAACAGTCACATTTTCATCTATGCCCGTGCGGAAATTTGTTGGGGAGTCCCAAAATCCTACCACATTCCTATAGAAATTTGACAAGGAAGCCATAAGTGGGGAACCCACATCCGAATCCAAGTGGATTCCACTTTATTGCCCGATGCACAGAGTTTGAGCATTTTTATTTGAAATTCTCAACCGGAATTTGTGGGATCTTCCTTAAGGGGTCTTCTCACTTTAGACGCTAAAAAGGCTATTTTCATGAATTTTTTTGATAGGTTCATATTATAGATATTGATGTTAACGTTGTTAGACTTAAGGGGCCAGTCCACTTATGAGCCACGAAAAAAAGCTATTTTTGCGATTTTTTTTTTGGATTTTATAAAAGATATGAACATAAGAGTTGTTGAGCTTGATAAATAAAGTCTTGAAATACATTGAAAAGAAAATTTAATTAATTTTTATTCATTTTTAAGTACAAAAACTATAGTTTAACGTAACGGCAACGGTTGTCTGAAACAAAAAAATCACAGTCCATTGGATTCAGTATGACACCAGCTACAAAATGACCCTCGGACATAAAGTTTTATCAAAAAATAAAAAAATGGCAGATGAAAAACGAAAAAAGTTTTTAAAAACGCGTTTTTTCGTAGTTTTTCGCAAAAAAAAAGACTAAAAATCAAAATTATAAAACCATCGAGGGCCATATTCTTGCGAATCATGTTTACAATATGTGGTTCAAATTTCAAGAGAATCGGTTCATTAGTTTTAGAGATACGATGGAGCTAGATTTTGAAAACGTTGTTTCGAAAAAAACGCGTTTGAAGTTTATACTATGATCGGCCGAGAGCGCTATACGCTCAGGTAGACGAAATGAGGTCCTGACGTTCAGGTAAAAAAAAATACTTAGAGAGCTCGGATTTTCATAAAATTCTGACACAATATTTCTGAATGTATATACTTTCGAAAACAGTAAAAAAGTCGATTTTTTGAAATTTTCAAATTGTACTGGCCCCTTAACAAATACACTGTCGAAATACATTTAAAACTAAAAATATTTATTTACGTCACTACGTATAGACGAAAATGGTAGTTAAAAAAATTGTATTGATCATCCGAAACAAACAAATTTAACGGTTTCAGATTCAGTATGTTAATGGGTATAGCACACGTCATACGATTTTTGATATATGCAAAAATAACAAAATGGCGGCCATTTTTCGAGAGAAAAAAACGTTTTTTTTTCACCGTTTTTGGCAAAAAAAAAGTAAATATCAACATTGAAAAAAATCCTGTAAATGCGCTATAGCTATAGTTGTAAAGAATATGTGGTAAAAATTTTATAACGATAGATTCAGTAGTTTCGAAGATTTTATCAACAAGACGTCGAAAAACGTTGTTGCTAGAAAAACGCGTTTAAAGTTTGTTTGGGTTGCATAAGTACATTTGAAAAAAAAAGTATTTCGAAAGTGTATTCATTAAGTGTAACAACGTTTATATCAATATCTATAATATAAACCTATCAAAAAAACCATGCAAATAGCCTTTCTTTAGCGTCTAAAGTGAGAAGACCCTTAAAAACATCCTTCCGTGATCCCGTGCACAATTTGTTGGGGAGTCCCAAGATACATCCACATCTCTTTAGGGATTTGTCAGGGACACCGGACATAGGGAGTCCTCTCATTGGGATCCAATTATATTCTACACGGTTTCTCGGCGTGTTAAAGCGTAACCTGCACGCGAGGTGAGCATGCGTGTAGTTATCTCGAACTGAAGTAAAATAAATGAAAAACGATAATTGAAGTGGATTTTCATATATGATTCAGATCGATTCGTCAAATATACTTTTTTTAATCGATTTATACTTTATAAGATAACATTTATACGATTTTAAGACAAGATTTATACTTTTTCAAGATCCACTCATTTTGTATATCTGTAGAATTTGCTTAGAAAATTCAACGCACAGAATGCGATTGGATCCGGTGATGTGGGAATCCTTTAGGATTCAAATTCCAGTGAGAAATCCCAATTGGAATCCAATTTCTTTAAATTTTAAACCACCCCTTTATTTTCCCGATTGGACATCCAATACCAATTGGAATCCAATTTCCAATTGGGCAACCAACATCCAATCCCAATTGGGCAACCATCATCCACCCCAATTGGGCAACCAACGTCCAATCCCAATTGGAATCCAATTTCCAATTGGGCAATCAACATCCAATCCCAATTGGAAATTGGATTCCAATTTGGCAACCAACATCCAATCCCAATCAGAATCCAATTTCCAATTGGGCAACCGACATCCAATCCCAATTGGAATTCAATTTCCAATTGGACAACCAACATCCAATCCCAATGGGAATCTAATTTCCAATTGGACAACCAACATCCAATCCCAATTGGAATCCAATTTCCAATTGGGCAACCAACATCCAATCCCAATTGGGCCACCAACATCCAATCCCAATTGGACAACCAACATCCAATTCCAATTGAAATCGAATTTCCAATTGGGCAACCAACATCCAATCCCAATTGGAGTTCAATTTCCAACTGAACAACCAACATCCAGTCCCAATTAGAATCCAATTTCCAATTTGACAACCAACACCCAATCCCAATTGGACAACCAACATCCAAACCCAATTGGAATCCAATTGGAATCCAATTTCTTACCATTAGGGATCCTATTGGATCCCCATACTTGTTTCCATTTCCTGATAGTGATCAATGGCCAATCCTATTAATTCCTTGTGCCAAAACGTCGCGCTCGTACATTGAATTCCAATGAGGAATCCCTATTGGAATCCAACGTACGGGCGCGACTTTTTAGTCTAAGGATTCAATGCGATTACCCATTGGATCCCTATCAGGAAGTGGAAACGAGTATGGGAATCCAGTAGGATCCGTGATCGTAAGACAATTTCTGCACGGGTGCCTATAAAAGAAACTAAGAAAAATGATAATACACACCGACATTGGCCTGGGCCAATACTTGGATGGGTGACGAATTTGTCGATTTCGCGTAGGCATCCCTTTACAAATACACGTACCCCATATGCACAAGTACGTGTGTGTGGGTGCCTATAGTTTCTTTTCATGCAATATCGGAGCCTGAGGGGCGAGGGGATTGCGTCTCGAATGCACCACGCATGACACACTTACGGTCTTTTGTCCTCAGTCTCGATTCACGAATAGCGATCCAAAACGACGCAGCGAGCAGCGACGAACGTTCGACATGGGCCTGCAATGCAAATCGCAATTTCTCGTCCACGTATGTCACAAAATCAAATGCGATGGCAAAAAAGAAAAGCACCAACGAAAAACAAATCCCCGTTTCACCGATAACGACGATCGTTCGATTTGAATGTAAAGTCACACATCGATCAAAGTATACGGATCGTTATCCAAATTTGTCCATAAGAAGGCACACGCAGATTGCATATGGATTATAAACGAGAGCAAAAAAAAGTCGGTTCGAGACTCGATTGCGAAATTTTTCAGCTCGCTTTTCGCGCTTCGCGAGGTAAGAACAGAGATTAACAATGGTATCGGAACGAAGGATCGAACGAGATGCAAAGTAACGAAAAAATGCACGAGGACGTGGAATTTTGCTTGGAAACCTTGGACCTTGCTATGGTGACGACCGTGTGCAACGATTCTGTACTTTGACGTGCAATCAAAATTGTTATTCTTGTTTATTATTGTTTGATTTCACCCCGGACACTGACCCACATTTATCTCGCGCCCATCTTTGCGTCATTTCTTCCACATCATTTTTTTTTCGTCATGCTCTTCTTTCTCGTCCACTCAACCCCGTGTATCGCGTCGAGTGAACGAACCCTGGAAGGTCGATTTCCTCGTATCAATTTGTTGTCCATACAATTTTTTTTCTTTGTTCTCAAATGAGATAACGCTCGTGAAGCTCGAGTGTAATGGACGTTACCGATAATCGCGAAACTCGCGACGCTCTTTTCTCTAACAAGAAACAACACAACCCTCCGACTGCACACTGGGTCATTTTGACCCCATTCTTTTTCAACTGACTGTATCGCAAAACGGGATAATCCATTCGGCCGCAGTGCGATGCTCAAATGTTTACAAACTTGTACTCCATAGGTGGACAATCGGCCTCCATCCTGCATTTTGCCCGTGTACTGAGGACAGCTGTCGAAAAAGGACCTGGGGTCGAATCGACCCCGTTTATGCAGTAGTGCAGTGAAAGAGAAAACATTTTTCAATTGAAATTTTTTTTTCTGTTGAATTTTTTGTTGAAAATGTTGTTGAGGATGACAAAAAATGAGTGCTGATCAAACTTTGGCCCTTTATGTCAATATTTAGAGGTCCCTCATCGCGATTTACTATTTCCCATTCATTTAACATGGTAAAAGTTTTGTTTGCCGCTCCTCAGCTTTATAACTCGCCTACGGGTAAACACACGGGAGTTCCCAAATCATTGTTTTATGGGAAATCTAACGCTCTACAAAAAAGGTCCTTAGCCTTCATACGATAAATTCACTCGTTCGCATTTTATTCAACGTCAAAGTTGAATCTATGATAAATTTCATGATTTTGTGAGATTTTTACAACGAAATTATTGATTTTTTTCTGATTCGTCTTAAAAAGTATTGTATCCTTTTCAAATCATTCCCTAGATAGTTTCTAAAATTCCTAATAGATTTAAATGTATTGTTATTTAAAAGTAAATTAGTACAAAAATCTATTCTTAAACCAAATTCAGCTCCCATAGCATGATTAATAAATATCTAGGGAATAATTTAAAAAGGATACAATACTTTTCAAGATCAAACAAACTCAAACAACAACAAAAATCAATAATTTTGTCACCAAAGTCCAAAAATCTCACAAAATCATAAAATTTAACATCAATTATTATTATTTGTATTATACACTTATTATTTGTTATCAGCGGAAAAACTGTTCCAAGGGGGAAAACCACCCTTCAATGACAGGCGTTTCAACCCCTAATTTTATTTTTTTTTACTTCTGTAGTGTATTTTTCATCGCTTTACATTTGAAGAATTTGTGTTTGTTTTATTCAGATCGGTGGACTGCTTTTGGGTGAAACTGCAAATTCACCCCTTTCTTTTAGGGGTAGTTTCCTCATTTAAGGCGTTACCCCACTTGTAGCGCAAAAAAGGCCTTTTTCATGATTTTTTTAAAGAAAACTACAAACCTTTTTTTAATCGGTCAAAATACCATCTTAAAGAACAAATCTTGAAGAACTTTCAGTAATTTTTTTATTGAAAAATATTACATTGTTTAGTGGCAAATGGCCGTCAATGAAATAATGTTTTTATATACACGGTTTGCGGTGACCAACATTGCGGCGAAGTGGATCATCTGAAAAAAAATGCGGATGAATTTAGTCAAATATAAGTATAAACTAGTCTTTAATCGAAGGATTTTAAAAAATATTCATTTTTCACAAAATGGCGGACAGTCAAAGTTAATGGTTCGATTTTAACGAAAAAAACGGCCGTTTTTTGGCTATAAAACGGCCATTTTTTTCGAAAAAAAAGATCGAACGATTAAAGACTACATTTTTATGTATTAAATAAGCCTGCAAAATTTCAAGAAGATCGGTTCATTAGTGTTCGAGTAATCTTGGTCACCGACTTCAAAAATGTCATTTTGAGAAAAACCCGTTTAAAGTTTCAATTTCATATTTTTTTTTGTAAACTTACATAGAGTCATCTATTCCGGGCCCATACAGAAGTATGGGCCCGCATACTTATACTTCAAAAAAATCTATTTTTTCAAAATCGCACCCCTTAAAACCGTTTTTCCGCCTATAAAAAAAAAGACGGGTGTAATAGTTTCCACTGCTTCATCACATATATGAGTTTCAACAAAATCGAAGGCGGACACTCAAGTGATGTTGCTTGTAAGTATTGGACGACCACGGGAAAGGCGATTGAACTAAAAGAATCCCATGATTTGGTAAGATCACCTGACAAAGTGGCACAATTTACCGTAAAACTTTTCGCTCGGGTTGATATTTCGTTGTTTCGTCATTGCCAAGCGCGCGCGCGCGGTCATCAGGCGCGAATACGATCGTCGTATCGTTGCGATTTATCGTACCCGCGCGCTGTCCCGCGATCCTGCAACTCCTCTTATCGACCTTTACGATATTTAATTGTATTTTATAATTTATCGTAGCGCACGTTGCAACAAAAATATACCAAGGGTGCACGATCAAAAGAACCACACGAAGGTTGCGAATTTATCAAAAACAACGCTCGTACTTTTTAATATACATCTAATAATATTGTTGAAATAACGAAGATATCAATAGTAAAAGAATAATAAATCCATAATAAATAATAATAAATAATAACAGTACTGTAGCATGGTTTTTGAAAAATACAATCACGCAATGAGAGTAAATTGTTGCTATTTGTAAGTTATCATTATTACTATTATCGTTGTGCAAGCCATACAGGTTATTATTATTGTTACCGTCAGATTTTATTGCTCCAAGTAACATCATTATAAAAAAAATATTTAAAAAATAAAAACAATATTTAAAAATATTAAAACAATAATTCAAAAATTAATAATTATCAAAAAAATAAGTCCATAATAAATAATAATAAATAATAACAGTAATGTAAAACAATTTTTAAAAAATACTATAACGTAACGAGAGTAAATTATTATTATTTGTAAGTTATCATTGTTACTATTATCGTTGTGCAAGCCATACAGGTTATTATTGTTGTTACCGTCAGATTTTATTGCTCCGAGAAACACACTTCCTCAATTTGCACTATGCACTCCTGAATTTTGTTATTTATTGTTATATTATGATTATTTACAAAAATATGAATAATAATTATTATTATTACTTTCATTATGGTGAAAATGATTGTACTTGTCGATTATTATTATCTTTATTGCTATTATCGTTGTTCAAGTCATACAGGTTATTATAATTATTTATAATAAGAAGAATAATAATTATTATTATTGTTACTTTTGTTATGGCAAAAACGGTGTTTGGGTTTGTTCGGGTCGTACTTGTTATTTATAATTGTTATTGCTATCATCGTTGTACAAGTCATACAAGTTATTACGATTATTTATGATAATAATAATTGTTATTACTTTTATGAATAATAATTAACTGAATGATCATTGCCATTACTTTTTTTCATTGCGATTGTTGTACAAGTCATACAGGTTATTATTATCGTTGTTCTTACTGTTGTCGCTTTTGTAAATATTATTATTATTATCATTATTATTTCTACTACTACTACTACTACTATTATGACTAAAAAAATTATTTCTAATGAAAATTTTCTATTTATACCTACACATGACTACAGTGAATCGCATTGATGTAAAAAAAAAGGATACCATCTATTGCAACATTGAAAATATAAAAGCCCGTTTTAACCGTAAACGTATACGAACCGTTAATCCCATTATGCCTCAGCCCACACCCATTGAGAGCATCAGAAAAATCCGTTCGTGAAATGAGATGCACAGGATCTGTATCGGTAATGCACATTCGCACATATACGCGGATACATACAGCCGCTTTATAGCCGTTCTTTTTTTTATCTTCATGTACACAAAGACAGGACAACGAGTCCCGGTCCCGTGTCTGTTCCCGATTGAAATGCGCGGGGAAATTTTTCGAAGAGGCAGGAAGCATTTCCTAGCTAGTTGTTTTTTATAGCTCGTGAAAAAAAACCATTTGTATACAGCTGTACGTACGAAGGGCCGCTATCTTTTTCTCTTCTCTTGCGGTTTAAATTTTTCCTGCGATCGAGTTGCTCGATCCGCATTGTACGGTACATGCGTAGGTGGGAGGACCCGGTGCACCCTCGATTTTGTGTTTTTTTTTCTACACTGACGCATTGAATCGCGTTATTGGGTCGTCTCAATTCGATCCTCGTGACCTCGATTCTCTGTTTCGACATGGGCCATTGTGCCACGCGAGGGCGAGTACTCTCCGATTCTCGTGCGTAGCATCTGCGAAAAAAAAGGATTTTTTTTTTATTCTTTCTTAGGTGGATGGTGCTCTTCCTGGGCGCAGCGTCGATCCTCGAACGACCACCCGAGGGAAACGTGTCGGCGTCGCAACTGTCGAATTGCATTGGAATGAATGCTTACGACTTACGGTTCTTTTCGAAACAGGATGGTAGCGAATATGTATATTTTTGTTTGCCTCAATCAATTTCGCTGTCTTATCATACGGATGATGAAAGAGGGAGAGAGACAGAGAGAAAGAGAAGGCGGAGAGTGTTTATCGTTCCTTGACTTCTTGTTGCTCGTTCGCCGACCCAACAGTCCGACATAAGCATTCGCTCATATATTTTTATGCATTTTCAATTCAACTGACGTATGGCTGCGCGCGCGTTTATGGAAGAAGGTTAATGCTGAGCGCGAGTCGAGCATTATCGCAACGCGCAAAACGAAAAATACAGCGCGAAATTCTTTTCTCTTTGCCTTCGTGTTGAGAGCCCGAATTTATTTTTTATCGGCGCTTTTCTTGGCTGGTTTGTTTTCTAAGTCTTCGTTTGCATTGCCTTATCTGCATACGTATATATATATGTAGACAAATGCAAAGAGCTTATACAGGGTGGCATTAAATGAGGGTGAAATTCAATTAAATGGAATGAAACCAAATTAAATCAAAGTAAATTAAATTACATGAAATTAAATAAAATTGAATGAAATGAAAGTAAATTAAATTGAATTGAATGAAATTGAATTAAGGGGTTACCCCCACTTGCGATTTTGAAAAAATCGATTATTTTTATTGCATTTTTTTGAAGTGTAATTTGAAGTGCAGTTTTTTTTTGATGCCCGGAATAGATGACTCTATGTCAGTTTACAAAAAAAAATATTTTCTTCGTGTAAACTGAAATTGAAACTTTAAACGCGTTTTTCTCAAAATGGCACTTCTGAAGTCGGTGACCAAGATTACTCGAACACTAATGAACCGATCTTCTTGAAATTTTGCAGGCTTATTTAATACATAAAAATGTAGTCTTTAATCGTTCGATTTTTTTTTTCGAAAAAAAAATGGCCATTTTATAGCCAAAAAACGGCCGTTTTTTTTCGTTAAAATCGAACCATTAACTTTGACCGTCCGCCATTTTGTGAAAAATGAATATTTTTTAAAATCCTTCGATTAAAGACTAGTTTATACTTATATTTGACTAAATCCATCCGCATTTTTTTTCAGATGATCCACTTCGCCGCAATGTTGGTCACCGCAAACCGTGTATATAAAAACATTATTTCACTGACGGCCATTTGCCACTAAACAATGTAATATTTTTCAATAAAAAAATTACTGAAAGTTCTTCAAGATGTGTTCTTTAAGATGGTATATTGATCGATTAAAAAAGTTTTGTAGTTTTCTTTAAAAAAATTCATGAAAAAGGCCTTTTTTGCGCTACAAGTGGGGGTAACGCCTTAAATTGAATTAAATTGAACGAAAATGACATGACGTGAAATGAAAGTGTTGTAAAAGTCAAGATTTGGGTCCAATACAAATCACTTCAATATATGTTCTACGATCATTTTTATTTGGCAAAAGTCGGAGGAAAAGGCAAAATACAAAATGCATATACAGGGTGGCACGAAAAGTGACGTGCAAAAGGAAAATCTGGACGCCTCATGACTATGAAAATGACGTGAGGTGAAATAAAATGAAGATGAATGAAATCAAATTAAATCAAACTAAATGACTTTATATGAAATTGAATGAAATTACATGAAATTGAATCAAATTGAATAAAATGAAATTAAATTAAATGAAAATGATATGACGTGAATGAAAGTGTTGTAAAAGCGAGATTTGTGTCCAATACGAATGACTTCAATATATGTTCTACGATCGTTTTTATTTAGCAAAAGTCGGAGGAAAAAGCAAAACACAAAATGCATATACAGGGTGGCTCGAAGAGTGACATGCAAAAGGAAAATCTAGACCCCTCATGGCTATGGAAATGACGTGACATGAAACAAAATAAAATAGAATGAAACTAAATGAAATCGAATGAATTGAAATAAAATAAAATAAACAAAATTGAATTAAATTAAATTAAATAAAAATGACATCACGCGAAATGAAAGTGTTATAAAAATCGAGACTTGTATCCAATACGAATCACTTCAATGTATCTCTTACGATCGTTTTTACTTATTGAGTAAATATCGAGTCTTTCGTATATCAACTTTTCTATCAAAAATTTTTGAATGCAATTCGGAGTCATAGAGACTACGATGAACATTTTTTTCATCATCTGAACTTTAGTGACTGAAGCTCTCCAATTTTGAAACTGTTGCTCAAAATCTAAAGCTCCTACGTTGATGTTCAGTTAGTCATTGTAGTTGGTTAGTTAGTTCATAACGATAACACAAGGTTGAAAAATTGCTAGGAAAGTACATACACAAAAGAGAAACAAATGCTAAATGCTTTCTTTCGCGAAAAATAAAAAAGTTCGTAGAACATACATGGGGGTGATTCGTATAGGTATCTATATTTTCTTTTTGGCCGTCAGTTTTACGGTCACCCTGTATGCACATATATACAAAACGAGTAAAAATGCAGGACCTTCGCATAATAAGTCCCCCCTTTTACAAAAGATTCTCTCGCCTCTCGACCTTCCGAGATCCCAACATGACCGCCGTAATACTTCATTCTTTTCCTGTCTCCTTTCCTACACTCACACACCCACCACACGACTGGCCCACTTTGATATTTCGCAAATTCTATTTGTCTCGATCGCCTCTCGATTTCCGTGGCCTCGAGACTTATTTAGCGCGAAAAGATTTATCTTTCTCGATCTTCTTAACAGATGCGAAACTAATATGTTTTTTTCCCCTTCACTCATCTTTGCTTTAAATACCGGGCAGGTGGTGAAAAAAAATTGTTGTTCGTGTTAAAATGATATCGACTGTAGCCTGAAATCAATTTATCGGACTAAAGCTATGTAATCGTGTTTTTCAATCTTTTTTTCAGGCTCCCGGCATGCTCGTACGATTTTACATACGTTGCGATTTCTGTCCAGGGTATGCAATTTTAATGTCTGTGTATGCATATCTATATGTATGTATATATAAGCATGCATATATATAATACTTTATATATATATATACATTCTCGTGTACGTTCAACTGCGATTCTATTATTAACGCAGTTGCGATCTCGTCGTCTCGTCGCCCGGAAGATCTCTCTTTCTCTCTCCCTCTCTCTCTCTCTCGCTCTGCCTTTTCTGTATCCCATGCATATAACGCATCTTGCGCGACGCCCTCCACCCTCCAATCTTACAGACGAACGCTACTGATATCTCGACTGGACTGTTACGAAGTATAGTGTCCAGTAGGATATGTATATGTATATATATATGTGTGTGTGTGTATATATATACACACACACACATATATATATATATATATATATATATATATATATATATATATATATACGGACTCAAACATGTGCACATGTGTATCAAAAATTACTGCATCCCACGCATAGTTTAACGGCTTAATAGACTGAGAACGGCACGAAAGGCATGTCGCCATTTTATTCCATTATTTCGAGCAATTTATTGGAGTAAAGAAGTGAAATAATCGTATTTACAATATTTTCTGTTCGTCCGTTCGTGTGTAAAGGAGAGAAGACTGGTTGCATTCATTCTACAACCAATTTTCGTCGTCCACTGAAAAAAAAATAACCCGGGCTGACTGATTTCGTTATTGGGGGATGCCAATGAATTATTTAGTAACAAAAATGGAAAATTACGGAGGTGGAAAATCGACGAAATTTATGGAATTTTTTTTTAATTTAACAAAATCTGTCAATTAAAAGGGACGGAACTCATTTAAGTGAATTTCATGAGTGCATCTTACGAAATTTTTAGTAGAAAAAAAAATAAAACACGTTAATTTTCCACCTACGAATCAGGTTGACTAAATCCGATATTGAGGGATACCGACGAATTAATCGATGAAGAAATGGAATGTTTCGTAGGCGGAAGATCTACGAAATTTAGGGGAAAAAATTATTAATTTGAAAGAATTTCGTGAGTGGAAAAATGGCGAAATATTTCGTGTAAAAATGAAATATTTCGTACGTCTTCAACTTACGAATCGGGTTGACTAAATCCGACATTGAGGGATCGTGGAACATCAACGAAACTCATTGGAAATAAAAAGAATTTTATTGAATTCAAAGAAATTAATTGAAATGAATTTCGAAAGTGGATCTCGCGAAATATTACGTGAAAAAAATGGAATATTTCGTACGTTCTCCACCTACGATTGGGGTTGACTAGATCAGACATTGAGAGATGTCAACGAATTATTTGGTGCAAAGAACGGAGTCCTTTGCAGGTGGAAAATCAACGAAACTTATTGAAATAATTTATTGAAAATAAAAAGAATTTTATGAAATTAAAAGAAATCGAGGGGAGGTACCTGAGTAAACGGTGAGAAAAGCAGGTAAACTTCGGGAATGTTCGTCTCAAAAACTAATGTTTCGATTGGATCCGGGTTTTTCTTATTGGAAAATATGTACATTGAGGTATGTTTAGGAATTTTTTAAAATAAATTCGTTGACTGGAAGCGATTCAAACGCGATTATCTCGAAACATAATTTTCAAAGTCGGTACCAGATGTACCTCGAAAACGGCATGTCCGATTTTGTCCAAATTTGGATACAATATGCTTCGATAGTATTTCTCGTTCGCCACGTAAGATTTTTTTGAAATTTTCATTTTTGACGGAATTGCGACCGTTTTAATTTAACATTCGTTTTTCGTTCGCAATTTCCGACGATTTTGGATTGCATACACATTGCATAAAAAAGCAATGATTCAATCCAATGAAAAACCCCTACGTGGCGAACGAGAAAAACTATCGAAGAATATTGCATCCAAATTTGGAAAAAATCGGACAAGCCGTTTTCGAGATACATCTGGCACCGACTTTGAAAACTATGTTTCGAGATAATCACGTTTGAATCGCTTCCAGTCAACGAGTTTATTTTAAAAAATTCCTAAACATACCTCAACGTACATATTTTCCAATAAAAGAAACCCGGATCCAATCGAAACATTAGTTTTTGAGATAAAAATTCTCGAAGTTTACCTGCTTTTCTCGCCATTTACTCAGGCACCTCCCCTCGATTCAAATCAATGTCGTAAGTGGAAAACTTACGAATTATTCAATTTTTGTAATACGATCAATTACTTCAATTAATCTTTTTTTTCAATTTCCAATCAATTTATCAATAAAATACAATCTTTTCAATTAACTTCGTAGCTTTTACACCTACGAAATATTCAATTTTTTCACTAAACAATTTGTTGGCTTCCCCCAATGACGGATGTAGTCAGACCGAGTATTCTTTTTTCATCGTCGATGAAAATCTTCTATAATTAATACAATAAATTATTAATCAACTGCATGACCAAAATCTGCCATAGAATAAATCCACCGCGATCAAACGGACTCGTACGTAATGAAAATGAGGAAAAACATCGTCTTTATTCGTTCTTGTGTTTTCCTTCGGGCCAGTTAATTTCCGGGGCGCGAGTGCGGGGCCAGCTGAGTGAAGGGTTCGGGGCCCTGCGAGCGATCGCAATGAGCGACTCCACGTTTCGAGTGCTTCAAAGAACCGAGTGGATCCCATCGTCCATAGCTAATAATACCTGTTACGTGGGGACACCCCCCCCCCCCCCCCCCCGCCCCGCGAGTGCGCGATAGAACTTTCGAGATTGTTAATGACTTTTCGAATCGTTGACCTCACGTTCCCGTATTGCAATCGAGAGTTGCACGTATGTATGTACGTGTGCATATGTGTGTAGACACGCACGTGTATATATATATATATATATATATATATATATATATATATATATATATATATATATAATAGTAAATGGTATAAGAATTGCAGAGCAAAAGAGACGACCGGATCCGTGACTCTCGCGAGAGAGAGTTACGTCCTGCAGCTCGAGCCTCTCTCGGCACACACGCACTCGAAAGAAAGTTTCGCTGGCGTACCCGCTCGAAGCCAACGAATGCGGTTCATCGACACCGCGCGCGGTGTACACTACCGACGCTTTTACACGGTGGACCGCCGCGGGGGAGGGCAGGAGGAGAAGGGGTGACGAGTAAAGTTCGACATATATATATATATATATATATATATATGTATATGTATATGTATATGTATATGTATATGTATATGTATATGTATATGTATATGTATATGTATATGTATATGTATATGTATATGTATATGTATATGTATATGTATATGTATATGTATATGTATATGTATATGTATATGTATATGTATATATGTATATATGTGTGTATATATATATATATATATATATATATATATATACACTACCGGCGAAAAGATTTCGAACAAAAATGCAAAAAAGTTCCGAGACGAATTTTTATGCCATTTCGCCGATAGTTGACATGAATGAATTTAATAAACGGCATTTTGAAGGGGAGGAATTCACCTTCATTCCGTTTTTTT
This sequence comes from Ophion slaviceki, assembly GCA_944452715.1. Lineage (NCBI taxonomy): Eukaryota > Metazoa > Arthropoda > Insecta > Hymenoptera > Ichneumonidae > Ophion > Ophion slaviceki. The sequence continues at coordinate 20,754,739 of OX101790.1, read as the reverse complement.
ATTTATATTTTTCATCATTTTTTACGGCCAGTACCTTTTTTCGAAAACGACCATTTTTCGCCTTTTTTGTTCCTTTTCTGGTCGACCTCTTTGACAGACAACATTTTTTTAAATGCATTTCTTTGACCAGAATCATAAAGGGGGAAGCTCAAGCTTCAATTTTGTTTTTTTTTTCGAAGCTTCGTATGTTTTTTTTTCTAAAGATATTTTGATTTAAAAAAAAGAGACAATTTGAAAATAACGTGTAACGCGAAAACGACAAGGATTCAAGAAAAACGTCAAGATAGTAAAAAGTTGAATCGGTTTTCGTTGAGTTAGGGAGAATTTTTTTGTTTGGTTTTTTTCACTGGTTTTTGGTTAAAAATCAGATGATTTAATAACCGTGACTTGAGAACTAAGGGGTTTGTGGTTAAATCTCGAGAGAGGAAAATTTTTTATTTTTCCATTTTCAACGCAATGGAATTATTTCAAATGTATTTTCGACATTTTTTTCTCCGTTAAGATTGTAGTTTTGCAGGCACGTAAAACGATTGATTTCAACCGATTCTATCGCGTTGAAAATACAAAAATACAATATTTTCCTCTCTTGAAATTTTACCACAGACCCCGTAGATCGCAAAATACGGTAATTAAATCATTTGACTTTTTGCCGAAAATAGGGGAACGAAAATCTGAAGAAATTTTCGCTAACACATCGAAAACCGATAAAACTTTTCGTTATCTTGAGGTTTTCCTTAAATCCTTGTCGTTTTCGCGTTACACGTTATTTTTCAAACTGTCTCTTTTTTTAAATTAAAACATCTTTCGAAAAAAAATCGTACGAAACTTAAAAAAAAAATTAAAGCTTGAGCTTCCGCCTTTATGATTCCGGTTATCCAACGGGTACAATAATGTCAATAGTCGGAGATGTTTCTTATGTTTGTAAATACTGGCATTGTAACGTAGTAAAACTGTAGTAGAGTGAAGAATGTTTACCTTAGGCCTGCGCCGCTATGACAGCATAAACTATTCGAAGGTCAAGAGAATCATTCATCCGGCATCTTCAAAAATGTGTCGAGGTTAATGGCCATCACTGCGAACATTTGGGACAATACATTTTCTGCACAAAAAATTCAATTACATCATTCGGATATTCTTATTGTCAAGACGATCGCGATTTCCCGTTTTTACACGTATATTTTGGTGAAAAATCATTTCAAGGTCACGATATCCTAGGACGTTGGATTTGTCGGAATATCAGCTACAACGTCTTAATTTGAAAAAACATCTTTTCATTTGAAAAATCATTGATGACCTTGAGAACGCCAAAACTATGACCTTGAAAATAAAAATAGCTGTTACTTCACGGTGTTTAGGAATCCCATAATATAAAAAAATACCAAAAATCCGTTTTTCGTATTCACAATTCGGGGAAATTCTTAAAAATAAAATGACGAGTGCCTTTCCTTGAGGAAAAAATATTTTTGCATATTTTGCCCTGAAACGGACGTTCGACTTGATCAATAAAATCTAAATTAATTTTTTTTCTGGAAGACTAGAAAAAAACGCACATTTTCATTTTTTACGAATGTAAATACGTCAAGTCCTGCCAAAGATACAACCATTTGAATAGAAAAATATTGAAAAATGGTAATCAACGAGAAAAAACGTCAGAAATTTTAGAAAAATGTCAACACTCCGTGTCGTTGAAAAATGGTAATCAACGAGAAAAAACGTCAGAAATTTTTAAAAAATGTCGACACTCCGTTCGCAGTTTCCCTATACCCACGACAGAAATGTCATGATGAGTATAATACGGAGGGGGAAGTCGGCTTCGGCCTCAAGGAGGGGGGGAACAGCGAAAAAGGTGAAGAAAAAAGGGGTCTTTTTAAA
>OX101790.1:20692867-20747867 GCA_944452715.1 Ophion slaviceki | reverse complement strand
GCGGTGACCAACATTGCGGCGAAGTGGATCATCTGAAAAAAAATGCGGTTGGATTTAGTCAAATATTAGTATAAACTAGTCTTTAATCGAAGGATTTTAAAAAATATTCATTTTTCACAAAATGGCGGACAGTCAAAGTTAATGGTTCGATTTTAACGAAAAAAACGGCCGTTTTTTGGCTATAAAACGGCCATTTTTTTGAAAAAAAAAAAATCGAACGATTAAAGACTACATTTTTATGTATTAAATAAGCCTGCAAAATTTCAAGAAGATCGGTTCATTAGTGTTCGAGTAATCTTGGTCACCGACTTCAGAAATGCCATTTTGAGAAAAACGCGTTTAAAGTTTCAATTTCACAACGGATTCTTCTCTTTCAACGCTCATATCTCAGTCAATTTTGTTCGGATCGACTTGAAATTTTCAGGACATATTCTCAGATACTTATACTTCAAAAAAATGCAATAAAAAAATCGATTTTTTCAAAATCGCAAGTGGGGGTAATAGAGGGGGTAATATACGCTTATACGCGTTTTTCTCGAAACACTGTTTTAAAAGTCGGTGGACATGATATCGGGAGAACCACTTGATGAATCGATTCCAAATTTACAGGAGATACGACCAAAAACATTTAAAAGTCGTTGACGATCGCACTTTTTCAAAATCGATCTTCATTTTTTAATAGCTCCGTAAAAATAACGACTTTTTCATAGATTTTGTGTGCTCGAGTTTCAATTGGTCGCCACATTGTTGAAATAAATTATTTTTAAAATAGACGATCGTCAACGACTCGTATTTATTGTTAACTTGGATAACCCGTTTGGTTTTTAGATTTCGGATGGACCGTTTAAGCTAGAGAGCGTCCACCGCCAAACGTCGCGAAAAAATGTCACCATTTACCCGCAGACATGTTTTGGTTCTTTTCCTGTTTAGTTCTTTTTCAGCAATCGCGTCCCAAAAAAAATCGGAATTTGGCCATTTTTCAGGCCTCTAGGTAGCCCCTTAAAATAGCCTAACATTCCGTTTGTTTTAAATAAATAATTCATTGGCATCTCCAATGATGGATTTATTCAGCCAACCCAATTTTTTCAGTCCAATATTCCGATCATCCCTGTTGAGACGGCCAGATTTGTGGCCCTAAAGGGGGCTCATTTTATTGAGACTGCCTGACAGCTTGCCCCACTAGATATACGTCACCGATAAACGTACAAATCTATCTGAAGATTTTTTTTTTTCAATTTCGATATACATATTGCACATGGGAATTTATTTTTGGAGCGTTGCAATATCGTTGCGCGCCCAAGAGACTCGCACTCTTGTAAAATCTTTTCGTACGCGATACGCCCTCAGTACGTTATAATAATAACAGATGATAATTATTATAACGCGCAAGAGTGCAAATTGCGAGTGCAACGCTTCGAGATAAAGCGTGTATGCCGCATTTTTCTCCACTCCCCCGCTTCTCTCCTCGTCCGGTGAAATCGTGCAAAAGAAATGTTCGTTTACAAAAAAAAAAAAACACAAAAATACGACTCACCGCTCTTTTTAATCGCTCGTCTTATTTTTTTTTTTGACATTCGTGAGCCCAGCGATATCTTGCATTCCGTTCGGTAAAGAGACTTTCCAGTAATTTCTCGATTTTATCTTCGCGGAGATATATAGCAACGGGGCACGTAATACGATACAGGAACATTCGGGACGTTGCGGACGTTCTTTAACCCGACGACGTCTCGATTACGCAGCGTAATTAAAAGCCCCTCTCGAAGCAATTTATCGATCTTTGGAAATTCATTTTTTGTCTCCTGTCCCATACGGAAATTTTTTTCTCAATGGAGCCAAGCGTTTTTACGATGAGTGTCAATTTCCAACGTTCTCTCATTACACCCTTGCGAATTTTAACGATCTCACTCTTGCGGTTCTATGGAACTTTTAAGGGGCTATACCAGTGTGAACGCTGAAAATTTGGATGATTTTCGGGAATTTTTTGCAAGAAAAGTACTCAATTAAATGTTTCGGAAAGTTAAGGGAGACTTTGTCCTTGGAGTGCCATATTTCAGGTGTTTACATTTTATTTTTTTTAAAGGAAACGAGTAAAGATTTTTGAGTGCGGTTTTTTTCTTGCTTTTATTCATGATATACAGAACGTTAAAACATTTTTTTTTTAAAAAAACAACCAAAATGGCGGCCGTTGCAGCTCCGCGAAAACAGGTCCTCAAATCGCGGGAGGTAAACGGCTGACATCACTGCCCCCTCTTTGTTGATCTGAAACACAAATTCAAAGCATATTATCAATCTGTGACCCTTTGGTCATGGAATGACGGATGGGTTTTTCGTTTAGTAGAAATTTCGGAAAATGGCGGCAATTAAAAAAAAAATCGAATTTTCGCGTTTTTTTTCGCATAAAAAGATAAATAATAAATGCAAAAATGTATCTATCGAAAAAACGATCCGTCATTCCGTAAAGACATATTTTCTGAGTATGCTCTCCAAATTTCAGGTCGATATGTTAATTACAGCGGTCAGGAGAATGTCAGCTATTTTTAAAAACGTGTTTTCGAGAAAAACGCGGTTAAAGTTTTGTAATGTGTTTACACAAATGTGTTTATAATTCCTCCTCTTCTTCTAGCTGCTCACGTTGAGCTCAAATTGACTCCTCCACTGCTGACATGATTCTGGCCGATTGAGTAGCTGAAACCGAAAAAGGAAAAAATGTCGTTAAACTGGAATGTATTTTCTGTACAATGACGTAGGATTTTCGAAAAATATCAAAAACTAACAAAATGGCGTAGTTATGAAAAAAAAGTCTGTTTCCTTGCCTATAAAATGGTCATTTTTTTCAATGCCAAATCGTCAATTTTCATCCAATCCAGTTCAAATTTCAAGTCAATCGGATAATTGCGCTTTGAGTTACAATGTCAGCAAATTTTAAAAATCTCATTTCGAGAAAAACGCGTTTAAAGATTCAGCTATCGATTTTTGCAAGATAAAATGATATTTACCATAAGAACTACCAAGCATAAACGTAAAGTGTAAAGTATAAACTGTCGAAAAAGGCAAAAAAATCGATTTTTTTAAATTTCACACTGTATAGCACCTTAATGTTGAACCTTTCAAGTGATCACGATTTTTCAATTTTTTCTTCTCTTTCTCTGTTGATACTCTTGACACATATTTTGACACCTATTGCGTTTTTACGATTGAGTGTCAATAAATACCGATCAGCTGGTGTCAAATTTACAAATTTTTGCAAGCAATTCCAAATTCGACACTTCTTCTCATGAATTGCAATAAATTCTTCATTTCTAACGTTCTCTCATACGCCCTTGTGAATTTTCACGATCTTGCTCTTTCGGTTCTATGGAACTTTTGAAGTTGAACTTTTCAATTACACTTCACGACGTTTCATCGCCATTAAATTTTTTCTCTTCCGCTTTTGACACTTATTGCGTTTCTGAGCCAAGTGGCAAAAAAACCGATCAACTGGCATCGAATTCACAAATTTTTGCAATCAATTCCAAACTTGACACTTCGTTTCGCGAATTCCAATAAATTCTTCATTTCCAACGTTTTTTCGTACGCCCTTGCGAAATTTAACGATCCGACTCTTCCGATCCCAGGGGGCTTCCGAAGTGGAACTTTTAAATTGAACCTCGCGATTTTTCTTCTCCCCTTCGTCGTAAGCTCATGCCAATTAGATATCTGATAATAATCCGCAATTTGACCAAAGTTAATTGACCCGACGAAAGTCGTTTCCGGTCTCCCCACTTCTTCTCCAATCAACTGATACCCCGTGGCACTGGACATTTTTCGTTTATCCGTGTCGCGCGTACGGCTGTGGCAAAGAAAATTCATTAAATTGGATTTTTTTATGAACGAATCACACACGGAGATTTCTCCGCTCGATTTCCCATCCCGGATTAATCGGTGTCAATGTGACCCAAGAATGCCAGTCTGGACCGAAAATTCACGATGAAAATATAGCTTGTTAAGGAGCGACGGGACGGGGGAGCGGAATTTATTACGAGGCCGCCGAAGATCGCTGACCTTACTTACAAAGATAAAGAGAAGGGCTTAGGGATACCATACCGAGGCCTGCTTTAACTTTGAGATGCATCACATATATAGGGTGACAATTATAAGGTGGCCATACATTTTTTAAAAACTTGGCGAGGAAATTTTGTATGATATTTTCATGATAGTTCATACATTTTGTATGAACTTGGCAAGAAAAGTATGATATTTAATAGCTTTTCATGTTCTCGTCGAAAAAAAATACAGCGTATTTTCGTGAGTAGGATTTGGCAAAAAAAATTGACTATTTCAAAAAAAATTAAAAATTTACTTTTCAATTAAGCAGAATGAAGCTAATTAAATTCCGAATACGGAACACTCCTGAAAAAACTTTTTTCAATGGTATTCAATTACATTTGTTTACGCTGAAATGGATCTTTGATCATTTTTCTTCTCGATGACGGGAATAACAAAAAAAAGGTTTTCATAAGTGCTGCATATTCTGAATTGAATTATCTTCATTCTGCTGTACAGGAAATGGAATTTTTATTTTATTCCAACATGCTCCATTTTTTGGCATATACTAGGCAATATAAATCACGATATATGTTTTTTTTTTCGAAGAGGTCTTGAAAAACCATTAAATAAATATCATATTTGTTCGGTCGCAAAATCTCTGCAAAAGGCCCTAAAAAACACATGGCCAGCTCATAATTGCCACCCTGGATATATATATATATATATATATATATATATTTGCGAGAGTGTGGGTTTCTGGAGAAGTCATGTGTGTGTGTGTGTGTGTATACATGTATACATACGTTCTCCAGAATCTCACACTCTCGCAAATGGGTCGAACGGTATACACGCACAACATCGTCTTTTTATCATACACATTTCACCTTTCTACTTTGCAATCAAGCACTTTCATATTGCTTTCACTCGGTCGATGAAAGTACCGCGAGTCCCGGTGTTATCCCCCCGTTCGTAACACTCATCGGAGAAGCCGAGTTTAAACTCCGTACAGTAGAATCTGGGTTAGTCCACCTCGCTTCGTCCGGCCCTCCGTAACGTCCTCCCCCCTCCGGCCCTTGCTGGACTTCGATCGGGCCGAAAGCTTGCGTGAGACCCGATGCGTGTACTTGTGAAATCAAAATAAATCATATGGAAATATGAATTAAAAAAAAAGAAAGTAAAAAAAGTCATCGTGGAAAATAAGAAAAAAACTGTTCAGTCTAAATGATATAAAAGTTACGTAACGATATGAATGAATTTGAATAATGTTATTTTATATATTTATCAACGAATTGAAAAGAAAGTAGGTAAGGAGATATTGTGGAAACTAAATTGTGAACTTTTTTATGAAAGGGTAGGTAATTTACTTAAATATTGAAAAAAGATCGGTTTGAAAAGTCACTAAAGTTTTTATACGAACCCTTTGAAGTTTTTGAAAGCGATTGGAAGTCATTTGATCAGTATAAGTATTGTTTTTTATCATCTGCACTTTAGTGACGGATCCTCTTAAACCTATTTTTTAAACTTTGAATCAAAATCCAAGGCGTTAGTTGGTCATTTATTCATTGCTTTACAGTGCACTTCCTAACGATAACACAAGTTAAAAAATCGCGAGAAGAGTACATACGCAAAAGAGAAAAATAAAAAACCGCTTCATTTGAAAATGAAGAAACATCGTAGAATATACAAGGGGGTGATTCGGCTAGGTCACGAGGCATCTAGAATTGCCTTTTGGACGTCGCTTTTCGAGCCACCCTGTCTACAGGGTGTCCCAAAACTGAATGCGTTCCCTGAAATGGGGGCGTGCGGGTGGCATTCTCAGTCGATTGATATAAGCATGTGTGGTTCTCCGATCAACCCCTGAATTATTATTAATTTTTAAAGGCAGGCCAACCAGGCCTCACTGACGTACGCGGATTCATCGGGTGCACCTGATTGGCCCGCCTTTGAAAATTAATAATAATTCAGGGGTTGATCTGAGACCCACGCATGCTTATATCAATCGACTCAGAATTTCACCCCAACCCCCCATTTCAGGGAAGGCATTCAGTTCTGGGACACCCTGTATGTGTATATATATATATATATATATATATATATATATATATATATATATTAGGGTAGCACAATTTTGAGCCCAATTTTTTGTCCTCTTCCTCACCATACAGTTGTCTTCTCTAAAGAAAAAAAAATTGTCGCGAAAACTGCGATTGGTCAAAAAATATTCAGAGGTCGCTCGAACCTCCCAAATTAGCAAATTTTTCATTTAAAAATTATAACGCGTAAAATTCATGGGTGAGAAGGGGACGAAAAAAAATCGTCTTTACAATAACATTTTTAATTATTCGCAGGCTTGAGCGACCTCTTAATATTTGTTGACCGCTCGCAGATTACGCAACAATAAAAAAAAATTACGGCAGATAATTGGATGGTGAGAAAAAGGGAAATGATAGAGCTCACAATTGTGTTATCCTAATATATGTATATGTATGTATGTATGTGTGTATATATATATATATATATATATATATATATATATATATATATATATATATATATATATATATATATATATATATATATATATATATATATATATATATATATATATATGAAATTCAAGGTTCGAGTTAAGGCATTTCATCTGAGTAGAAATCCGCGAATAATATAATCAATTTTACACAAAATCTTCAATTTTTACAGCCTATTTTCTCAAGCGCCTGCGAGCTCTCCAAAACGCACAAAATAGACTAGACGGTGGAAATAGCAATTTGGAATGGTTTCGCCCGGTCGTTGTACAAAAAATATACAATTACCTAACAAGTAAAGACCTACTGTCAAAATACCTCGGTACAAGCAGAATTCAAATGGGAGCTTCAATTCCGTCGTGTGGACGATACCTCCTAAATTAGTTTTCAAACTTTCGACACGTTTTTGTCGAAACCACGATTTTTAAATCAGGAGACCCCATAATTTAGGCAGTTTTCCTCCGATTGGCAACAAATTTTAACTATAACTTCGTACGATAGATGCTCTCAAGAAGTATACACGATTTTCACGATTCATCAATAATTCTCCTGTTTTATCAACAATTCAAGAACAATTTTTTTGCAAAAAAAATCATTCACAATTATGCTTTTTTTTAAACCATGTTTTTCAATAATCGTATGTACTTCTCTCAGAAAACTAACGTAAACAACGATTTTTTTCTTGTTTCTTCTAGTCGTTAAGGGGCCAGTCCACTGTGAAAATTTCAAAAAATCGAGAGCAAGTAAGACTTGAAGAAGCCCACGATGATGAGCAATCAGAAGGGAATTTGTACCGTGCAGAAATTGCCGATTGGGTTTAGGTAAGAGTTTTTCATAGTATAAACTTCAAACGCGTTTTTCTCGAAACAACGTTTTCAAAATCTAGCTCCATCGTATCTCTAAAACCAATAAGCCGATTCTCTTGAAATTTGAACCACATATTGTAAACATGATTCGCAACAAGATGACCCTCGATGGTTTTAAAATTTTGATTTTTACTCTTTTTTTTGCGATAAACTGCGAAAAAACGCGTTTTTTTACTTTTTTCGTTTTTCATCTGCCATTTTTTTATTTTTTGATAAAACTTTATATCCGAGGGTCATTTTGTAGCTGGTGTCATACTGAATCTAATGGACTTTGATTTTTTTGTTTCAGACAAGCCGTTGCCGAGTTGCGATGGAGCTGCCTAGCCCACCTATATTTGAGGTGTTACGTTAAACTATAGTTTTTGTACTTAAAAATGAATAAAAATGAATAATTTTTTTTATATATTTGAAGACTATTTGTCAAGTCCAACAACTTTTACATTAATATCTTTTATAAAATCCTCAAAAAAAAATCGCGAAAATAGCCTTTTTTCGTGGCTCCAAAGTGGACTGGCCCCTTAATCCATAAAAGTTCCGCGTCCTTTCACAGAGCGTCTAAAAAAAGCGCTCTCAGTGTAGCTGCGACTAAGCCGCCACTTTGTATTTTATTTCATAACAATTTAATTTTAAAAAATTGTTCTAAAAAGTCAACACATGTAGAATAAATCCTCCAAGCCCCATTTGATTGCTTTGTTAGTATTATCAAAAAAAAAAATCCCAACATTTCGTTTTCGATGAGCCACGTAGGTGCAACGCCTGAATTGTATGTGCATACATATATGTTGACATCTGAAAATAAAGGTCATGAAGAAATTAACAGGTATGGAGTTCATCATTGAAATATGAATTGAAAAAGTGTTCTTTCTTCGATAAAATAAAATACGAATACATATTATTCGACATGGCAAAAGTTTCCTAACTCGTCCTCGTTTCAAGGCCGATAATCGAGGTCTCACTGTACTCTTCTTTCACACTCGATAATATGATGGGTAATACGAATCTCTCTCTCTCTCTCTCTCTCTCTCTCTCTCTCTCTCTCTCTCTCTCTCCCCCCCCCCCTCTCTCCCACAGCCTACAAGGCGCTCGAACTTGTTCAATATTTATCCATTCGGGCGATTGGCGGAATTTACGGAGTAGGCCAATGACTCTTTGATGATCGCGAACGTTAGAGTTTCTTTCTTCGTACACCCAAGATCGAGACGCCGTCCGAGGCCTCAAAATTTTCGTGAGGAAGGCCACTGAACTCTCCTCGAGGACAATCCCAGACGTGAAAAGTGTTACACGAATGTGTTTACCTCGACTTTCTGGTCGGTGGGAAGTGGCGGAGGGGGGTGGGGTTTCACTGCGAGATTCGAGAGAGAATCTCGCGGATGAACTTTCACTGGAAGTATAATGAAATAATCAATTGAGATTATATTTCAACGACGATGCGTCCAGCAACGTTACGAGTGATGAATTGATTGAGTAACGGTCGTCAGGATTGGCCACGCTGAATTGCCACTTGATCGCGGTTTGTCGTACCGTCAAAGGGGGTTAAATTGACATTAAGAGTAACTTTGACAGTTCTTTAGGACTACTTTAACAAAACGCCAAAATACAGTTTTGACTAATTGTTTTTAACGTTTTTTTCTATTATTGCTCAAACTTGTTGTTCATGTTAATTATAATGTTACTGAACTTGATTTCGATCTCAATGATAATTATAAGACTGATTGAGTGCCTATAATAGTACCCTAGGTACTTGATATTTTTATGTAAAATGTTTCCTTAAGGCGGGAGCCTGAATTAGAAGGTCCAAAAAAAGCATTTTTGCTGAATTTTTTTATAAGGGAAAAAAAACAAGTGAGCCCAGTAAACATTGAGGTATCTTTTCGGCTATATTTGAAATCTATAAAAATAAATATGTCAAAATGAAACAATAAATGACGGCAGATTTATCAGCCTATTCCGTGTGCGCCTTGCCACTGCAGTCCCCAATCGGCGAGAAAGATGCAGCTCGTAATTCTTGACTGAACCGAATGAACCACTAACATTTTCAATGGTCATCTATTTTTCTTCCCGGTGAATTAAGGGGCCAGTCCACTTTGAAAATTTCAAAAAATCTAAAGCAAGCAAGACTCGAAGACGTCGACGATGATGGGCAATCAGAAGGGATTTTGTACGGTGCAGGAATTGCCGATTGAGTTTAGGTAAGAGTTTTTCATAGTATAAACTTCAAACGCGTTTTTCTCGAAACAACGTTTTCAAAATCTAGCTCCATCGTATCTCTCAAACTATTAAACCGATTCTCTTGAAGCTTGAACCACATATTGTAAACATGATTCGCAACAAGATGACCCTCGATGGTTTTAAAATTGTGATTTTTACTTTTTTTTGCGATAAACTGCGAAAAAACGCGTTTTTTAAAACTTTTTTCGTTTTTCATCTGCCATTTTTTTATTTTTTGACAAAACTTTATATCCGAGGGTCATTTTGTAGCTGGTGTCATACTCAATCTAATGGATTTTGATTTTTTTGTTTCAGACAAGCCGTTGCCGAGTTGTGATGGAGCTACCTAGCCCACCTATTTTTGAGGCGTTACGTTAAACTATAGTTTTTGTACTTAAAAATGAATAAAAATGAATTAATTTTTTTTAATTGTATTTCAAGACTTTATTTATCAAGCCCAACAACTTTTATATTCATATCTTTTATAAAATCCTCCAAAAAAATAGCCTTTTTCGGGGCTCTAAAGTGGACTGGACCATTAAGAAAAAGCTGAAAAAACCGCGGAATTATAACTTTTTTCAGGTTTGAAAAAATGTGTTTAAAAAAACAATTTAACGTGTTATGAACATTATTTAAAAAGACTTCTTCAACGACTTTTTTAATTCACTCAAGAGAGATTTGTATACTAAAGAAAATAAACTTTGGTTTGATTTAATAGGTTGTTCAGTTGTTTTGCTATCACGTCCGCCAATTTGGAAGAATCGTGAAAATGATAACTGAAGAAAACGAGCTTGAAAGTTTTCAATAGGAGGAAATATCAATATCAAATATCAATAGCTTCTCTGCTTTTGGCCTTGTATCTTCGAAAATATTTACAATTGGCCTCCGTAACTTTGTAAATATATTCTTGGATAGTTTATCTATCGGTTTAAGCAACCAAAAAAAAAAACGATTTTTCGGACCTTTTAATTCAAGCTTCCGCCTTAATAGAGATGACAATTGATTGTGAAAAATCGTTGCTTTTCATTTAATTCTATGTATAATGCATAAAATATTACATTTTTTGTCAAAATTATGTCAAAGTAACCATTAATCGTTGACATAAGCTGCATTTCAATGCCTTGTCAAAATAACCCCAGTCTCGAGGTTACTTTGACACCTAAAAAAATCGTGGGGCTTGGTGGGCTTGACTTTCTTATACATTTTAGTCAAAGGACACTTTGTTCTATTGGAGCAAAAAAAGTTCGAATTTAAAATGTTAAAAAAAAGTTACCTACAAAAAACTTCCAAAACCTGTTCAAAGTAAACCCACTTTACGGTAATTATCGATTACGTCGCCGTCGACGCATAAGTCTTGGCCGAAAAACAAGGCGGGACAATCATTATTACAATACCCTTTATTCGTCGATGACAATAACGATATTCTTTTCGTGATTTTATCCATCGCCTGCGACAGCGATAATGTGACAAAACACGTGATCACGTGGCAGCTTGCGAGCTTTTCTATGGTTGAGTCATGCTGTAATCGCTCGCGGTTACCTCGGAAGACACCCGATTGGGTAATCATTCATAACGACCAGGACCTTAAACAATCACTACTGTGTTCAATGACCTGTAGAATTTTCAGATCTGAAAATTCGAACTGTTGTTGCGAACTTACACTTCGCAACAACCGAAACTCTGGAACATCCTACACTGTTGAACAAGTTTATTTTATTTAAGGCGTTACCCCCATTTGTAGCGAAAAAAGGCCTTTTTCATGAATTTTTTTAAAGTAAACTACAAAACTTTTTTAATCGATCAATATACCATCTTAAAGAACACATCTTGAAGAACTTTCAGGAATTTTTTTATTGAAAAATATTACATTGTTTAGTGGCAAATTGCCGTCAATGAAATAATGTTTTTATATACACGGTTTGCGGTGACCAACATTGCGGCGAAGTGGATCATCTGGAAAAAAAATGCGGATGGATTTAGTCAAATATAAGTATAAACTAGTCTTTAATCGAAGGATTTAAAAAAATATTCATTTTTCACAAAATGGCGGACAGTCAAAGTTAATGGTTCGATTTTAACGAAAAAAAACGGCCGTTTTTTGGCTATAAAACGTCCTTTTTTCGAAAAAAAAAATCGAACGATTAAAGACTACATTTTTATGTATTAAATAAGGCTGCAAAATTTCAAGAAGATCGGTTCATTAGTGTTCGAGTAATCTTGATCACCGACTTCAGAAATGCCATTTTGAGAAAAACGCGTTTAAAGTTTCATTTTCAGTTTACACGAAGAAAATATTTTTTTTTGTAAACTTACACAGAGTCATCTATTCCGGGCCCATACAGAAGTATGGGCCCGGATACTTATACTTCAAAAAAATGCAATAAAAGAAGATCGATTTTTTCAAAATCGCAAGTGGGGGTAACCCCTTAAGGGAGGAGATTTTCATGATTTTTTTTGAAGCAACAATTTCTTCACCATTTTTTAGACTTAGGGTATGTTGTATTATTACTTTTGTCTGTTACAAGATATTTTTTTATTTAACACTGAATCGTCACAGTGTAACGGGTTGAAAAATAGCTGATTTTGGCGATTTTTTTTCGATGGTTGAAATACGCCAATAAGTCTGATTTTTTGAGTCAAACGTTTATTTTTATTTTTTTACATTTTTTTTAACGGTTGCAAATGCCTTCGAAAGTTTTTCGTTAAAAATATATGAAAATTTCACAAAAAATCTTCCGTAGCAAGATAGAGAATGGCGTGAAGAATGTTGTGTCAAAATTTGAGACAGACAGCTTGAAAACTCTTCCTTTGAGGGTGTACAGCGTTTTGAAAAACATTTCAAGAAAATCGCGTTTAAGTTTTCGAGTGCGGAATTTTCACATGAATAGTCTACTTATGATCAATAGGCGATGCCGAGTCCATATTTGTAGCCGTGTATACGATCGGGTAATGCAAAAAAAATGATTTTTTGAAAATTTAACAGCGTGATGATTTATTAAATTTAAAAAATGGCGGAGATGTGGCACAGTCTTCTAAACGGGTCACAGCGAATGTTGTCAGACGGCGTGACACGTAGCGTCGGCGAGATTAATCTGAACAAAAATCGACGAAGATTTTGTCTTTTATTGACACTCGTACGCAAAATATGAACCAAGAAAAAGTGAGAAATGTTGAAAATCTATGAAATGGTACGCTTTGAAACAACAAGATTGAATTTTCCGAAATAAAATGGTTAGATCTTGCAATAAAAAAATAGTTTTTCTTATTTTCAAAAAAATTTAGGGTCGTGTTTTAGACAATGAGATTAGGAAGGTTTGTGCCAAATTTCATCATTATCAGTCCATTAGTTTTTTACCTATACGCCACGCCAGTTTTGAATGTGCAGTTTACAAGATCGTGCCATATCTCAGCCATTTGTGAAGATTAATCATTTTTTTAAATACCATGTAATAGCCGAAAGTAGTAATAAAACATACTCTAAGTCTTAAAAATGCGACTCAAAGACTCTGAGACTCAAAAATGAGTCTTAAAGATTTCTTCACATCTTTCTGTTTAAAAAAAAATCATGAAAATCAGCAATTGTTTTCTCGCATAAAGGTATCGCCTCCCTTAAGGCCAGACACTAATGTAACGGTTAAAAAAATCAATTTCTTTTTTTGCTTTTTCGCAGAGTATACATATTCAGGAATATATAGAAAAAACTTTCAAGTTAAAAAATTGATTATTGACCAAGTTACAGGCGATTTAGTGAGAGCAGGTAGCGCAACGATTTACGTATCCTGAAACTTTCAATGGCGTCTTTCTCGAAACAACTTTTTTCGACCTGGCCGGAATCATAACTCTAGCTATATTTTTCCAATTTTCAATTTTCGATAAACCGAAATTTCCGTAATTGCACTAGCTATCATGTTACGTGGCCGTTTTTTTTATTCGGTATTTTTTAAGCCCCCGAATGTAAGCAAAATTTTCGCCAAAAGTACACTTTTTTAACACCAATTTTTATTCTTGATTTACAAAAATAGATATTTATCTAAACACTTTCATCTAGATGGATATATTCATCTGTCTACTTATCTCGAAATATTTTTTTGCGTTAATAATCACAAATACCAAAATGATTAAATACATAATTTTTTATTACCGACCGTGCTAGAATCCGATTTTCAAAAATAAAAATATTTAAGATAAATGTCTGAAATAAAAGAATTACCTTTTTTAAAAATGGTTTTGACGAAAATGTTAGTTAATTCAAATAAAAAAGTATCGACTAAAGGCATTTAGTTGATTTCAATCAATCTTTTTTATCAGTGTACATAATCGTCGCGTTATTGGGGCTGATGAATTGTTATTTCATGCGTTCGTGAGACATCGCGTGCGCAATCAGGATTACAAGTGCATCATCATCATCATCATCGCGAGTCATATACGATTACTTTAACAGTTATACACTTTCTCCCTGCTCGTGATTTGCGCGACGCCTTATAACCGTCATCCTGCAACGTATTCAAGGCTCCCGTATACAGAGAGTTCTCGTTTCGCTCGCTCTGCCATTTACAGCTTACAGCGTAACCAAAAAAACAAACGAGCGAGAATTTTTCACTCTGTACATCGAAGTTTTTTTCCGCGGCAACGAATGTCTCGGAAAAAACTTCAACCACAGTTAAGGGGTTACCCCCACTTGCGATTTTGAAAAAATCGATTTTTTTTATTGCATTTTTTTGAAGTGCAATTTGAAGTGCAGTTTTTTTTTGATGCCCTAAATAGATGACTGTATGTAAGTTTACAAAAAAAAATATTTTCTTCGTGTAAACTGAAATTGAAACTTTAAACGCGTTTTTCTCAAAATGGCATTTCTGAAGTCGGTGACCAAGATTATTCGAACACTAATGAACCGATCTTCTTGAAATTTTGCAGGCTTATTTAATACATAAAAATGTAGTCTTTAATCGTTCGATTTTTTTTTTCGAAAAAAATGGCCGTTTTATAGCCAAAAAACGGCCGTTTTTTTTCGTTAAAATCGAACCATTAACTTTGACTGTCCGCCATTTTGTGAAAAATGAATATTTTTTAAAATCCTTCGATCAAAGACTAGTTTATACTTATATTTGACTAAATCCATCCGCATTTTTTTTTCAGATGATCCACTTCGCCGCAATGTTGGTCACCGCAAACCGTGTATATAAAAACATGATTTCATTGACGGCCATTTGCCACTAAACAATGTAATATTTTTCAATAAAAAAATTACTGAAAGTTCTTCAAGATGTGTTCTTTAAGATGGTATATTGATCGATTAAAAAAGTTTTGTAGTTTTCTTTTAAAAAATTCATGAAAAAGGCCTTTTTTGCGCTACAAGTGGGGGTAACGCCTTAATAAGAGTGTTTGCAAAGTGTACTAAAACCCCCTTTGTTTACGATTAAGGGGTCCCGGTGGTCTAGAAGTTTCAAAAAATCGATTTTTTTTCTCGATATTTAAAAAAAATGCCGCAATACACCTAAGATTTTCGAACTCTAGACCACCGGGACCCCTTAAGTAAGCAAAGTTATATATTGCTTTTTCAAAACCAATATTTTGACAGCGTATCATCTTATAAATTTTGCCTGAAAATTTCAAGGTGATCGGATCAAAATTGACAGATTTATAGGCTGATATGTTGACGCCCGTCGAAACGCTCGGAGTATCAACATTAAGGGGGCAAATCCTTTTAGACGCTCGAAAATGAGTCACTTTTCATGCATTTTTTTAAAGGTGACTAAATAATCGCATCATTTTTAAATGTTGACATTATCTTATTACAACATTAAAGTGTTAAATTTTATTTTATACAAAACGAAATGGCGGCGTTATGAGGTAATCCTTAGGACGTCTTTTGAAAAACTGCTCATGTTATAGCTGCAAAAGTTATTGATCGATCTGGCTGAAATTTTGAGACGTTTCTCACTATTGGAAAGGATGCACTATTGGAAGGATGTACCTATAAAAATATAAAAAAGTATAAAATTGAAAATTAAGTAGGTTTTGTAATCAAATTTTCTTTTTTTTCTATCATTTTCTCGACAATTTTTACCCCACAATAGAAGGTTATTTTTGCGATAACCTTAAAACTGTATATTCTTCCAATAATGTTATAGTGAGAAATCTCCAAAAATTTCGGCCTGATCGACCAATAATTTTTTGAGCTATAACATGAGCAGTTGATGGATGGATGAATGGATGGATGGATGGATGGATTAATTATAGGATAAACTAATATACTAATGTATTCGAGAGGTACTTCCCGGACATCCGCTGTAAATCGAGACAAATTAAATATTTTTACACAAAAAAAAATTACAGCGTGTTCTTCAGACGATACTTTTTCAAATACCTCATTTTTCTAAAAAATTATCACGACGATTTTATAGTTTAAAAAATCCCAAAAATCAGCTCGTTTCGACGTTACCACTAGGCATAAGCCGTTAATCGCATGACGTCCAAGTTTGCATCGTTGGA
Organism: Ophion slaviceki; assembly: GCA_944452715.1. Taxonomy (NCBI): domain Eukaryota; kingdom Metazoa; phylum Arthropoda; class Insecta; order Hymenoptera; family Ichneumonidae; genus Ophion; species Ophion slaviceki. The sequence goes on along the minus strand of OX101790.1, from coordinate 20,731,750 downwards.
ATGCAACGAAACTTAATTCGTTTCTCAATTTCCCATATTTCCTTTGGCAGATTTGAGCTACGTAAATCACGCAAACATTTTTCGGAATCCTTATTCAGCGATCTACAACAAATTTGGAAAATACGATTTTGGATAACAATGAAAATAAAAAATCGGAAATAACTGTCGTTGGATTCCAACGATGTAAACTTCGCCCCAATTTAATCGCGCTGTAAGGCCACCGGGGAGGGGTTCGCAAGAGCCTGTTTCCCTCGAAAAAATGCCCAGTTCACTTTCGTCCAGCACAAAAAATGAAAATAAAATTCCTTCGAATCCTAACAACAATAATGACTATTCTTCAAATCTCCGGCAACAAGTTCCCACAATAACGAATCCGTTACTGCCAATTGGCACGAGCCGCAAAAAAGTTTACCCCGAACGAGCGAGTGTCTGAAAAAAAAAAAACATAACCGAATCTCGCGTGACTCGCGATAAATTCGCGAAAAAATTCTCCCGCGAGTCACGAAGATGAAGAAACAAACAAACAACGGAAAAAAGTGCATAGTGGTTTTGGTTTTTTTCCTCTCGCCTGCAATCCAGCCACATATATCGATCGCTCCTCTTTTCCTTTTATTGCTTCGGTATTTGCGAGCTTTCGAGCTTGCAGCCTCGCTCCTCGCATATACACGCGTAATTGTTCTTACAACGCTTCGTTTAAAGTGAAGAAAAGAAAGGAAAAAAAACAGCGTTGATACCCTCGTTTATTAGTGCTCGAGAAGTTGATCAGGGGATTTCCCTCGTTGCGACAAAATTGCATTAGAGTGATAGCAACAACGCACACACGGACACACGTGTGCGTATGCTGCGACCTTTGCGTTTTATCGCGCCTGACGAAAATGTCACTCGTTATTGCATCTCGATTTCTACGAAATCGATAAAGCTGCACCTGCCGTTCAGAATCCAAGAGGCGACGAATTTTGACCGATAAGGCGTCCCCACGGTCATTGCCGCGCGATCGAGCTCGATGATCGGGGGCTGAAGGGGCGCGCAAAAATCTTATGCAAAGAAAAACGCGACGACGGTGACATCGAAAGAAAAAGAAAAAAAGAGAGAGAGAGAGAGAGAGAGAGAGAGAGAGAGAGAAGAAAAGAAAAAGCTCGCTCCATAAATCAACGTGAACTTGAGGCGAATATTGTTTGCCGTGCTTAACGTTTGAGAAAGCGAGGAAACACGAGCGAGTTCGTTGCACCCAAATTGCGTCGTGCGATAAATAAACAACGAATTCGATTTTTAATCCATCCCAACCCTCTCGCGGGAAAAAAACGAGAGCCCCGAGAAAGGCCGCGATGTATATATATATATATATATATATATATATATATATATATATATATATATATATATATACATCGTCGTTTTGTTTTATTGTCATTTGTATAGATACGTTCGTATAAAAATAGCGATAAAATCGCGAGAGCGAGCATTAACGAAATTGCGTTTTAAGAAAAAGAAAAAAAAAAGGCCGAGAAAAAAAGGCGACTAAAAAGAAAAGTGAAGGTGACCCGAACGGTGATTCACGAGAGGGCTGATGCCCCCGTTGTCTGGCCTCTGGTGCGAGCAACAGCCCGCGAAAAAAAAATCCTCGAGAGTGGGGACGACGCCACGATGGGCGAGGCGGAATCGCGGGGGAGGGGAAAAGAATCTCGCGACTTTTACGTTGTACAGGCTTATGGAGGGAAATAAATTTAAAAAAATGAGAGCCTCTTAACACATCCTCACGAGCAGTTTCATCGCAATCCTTTGTTCCCTCGATTACTAATTCTTCATCGCAGCTAAAAAAACATTACCCCTTACTCATCGTTTGCATTGCATCTTACGATTCTCTCGCCCGACTTTGACGCGAATTTACAATCACTTTGGAATTTACTTTTTTCGCTATATTGGAGTGTGCAACTATTGGCGCGTGAGGGGGGGGGGGGGTGAATTTTGAAAAATGAATTATTGGGGTCACGGAGCTCGTCGGATGAAAAAGAAGCGCACGCGTGCGGAGATCATTGACACTGTTGACCGGGGCCGGTACTCGGATGGGTGACCGCTCGGACCCGCGAACAGGCAGTTCCGAATTTTACAAATACTTGTAAAGTCGAGAAAAAGAAAATATTCCGCCAGAGTCTGTATTCGCGTCGAATTATTTCGTGGATTTTCGATTTTTCAACGCGTGATGAATTTGAAAAATTGTTTTTTTTTCCCCTCCAAGCCAGCGGGAATAGAGTTACGAAATAACATTGAGTTCAGTGAATTTCGACTCCTGCGTGATCCAGCAATGATCCTTCTACTTTGGCCATTCAGAGAACGTTCCAAAAAACACGACGATCGAGAAAAAAGTATGTCCAAGCATCGAAACAATCTATCCCAAGGACAAATCAATAGTGTAATGTCAAAACGAACGAAAAACTCGAGAAACGCTCGTTTTTTTGAATTTTTGCGAATTATCCAAAAATCCCAAGAGGGTAATCCGCGAGTAGAGGAAAAAAAACGCGGAAGAATGAATGCGTGAAACGATATGTCGGTCCGTCCGGAGAGCGCGTGCGCGCGAGAAAAGAAATCCACGTAATTTCATTAACCGTGGCCCTGATCTTGTCTCGTGTGTCCCTGGCGCAAAAATTTCACGAGCAACACGTCGTCGCTGTTGGGAACGTCGAGAGCTCGGCGGTGCTCTCGTGGCTCGGGTTGCAGCGCTTCTGTGCCTTGTTTTTCTCCAGCCGCTGGGTGGGGAGCATCACGGTGGGTCGAGGAGGTGGGGTGGGGGGGGGGGGGGGATTGAGCGAACGCATAAAACAGCAGCAATGCGCACGACAGATTCTCCGTCCCCGCTGCGCTTCCGCCGGCCGTCTGTGTGTATGCAGTCTGCTTTACCCCCACCCCCCACCCCCATCGCTCCCCACCCGCGCCCCATGCCCACTCGCCAGCCGCGCTACACTCTGCGGCGTCCACCCACACCAACGAACAAGCGGGTCGTAAAACATCGCGAGCACACGGTGCGGCAGCACCGAACGTGCCGGAGATCTCGTTCCTACCGTTGTACTCGAACGGGCTTGACTGGCGCCGCGAGCGCGGATAATGAGGATCGGTGGAAAAACGGAAATTGCGGAAAATCGATATTGCAACGAGACACCCTCGACGTTTTTTCTCGTTGATTACCATTCTTTAACATTTTTCCATTCAAATGGCCGTATCTTTGGCAGGATTTGACGTATTTACATTCGTAAAAAACGAAAATGTGCGGCTTTTTCTAGCCTTCCAGAAAACAATCAATTTAGATTTTATTGAGCAAGTCGAACGTCCGTTTCAGGGCAAATAATGCAAAACTATTTTTTTTCTCAAGGAAAGGCACTGGTTGTTTTATTTTTTTTAATTTTCCCGAATTGTGAATACGAAAACCGGATTTTTGGTATTTTTTATATTATGGGATTTCTAAACGCCGTGGAGTAACAGCTATTTTTATTTTTGAAATTTTTTGATTTATATTCGATTGAAGAGTGTGGAGTACTCCAACTCCAATACATATGACATATATGTCATATGTGTTTTAAAAACCTGGTAAACATACAGCGAGTGCTCCACACGCTTCAATCGAATATTGATAAAAAAAAATTTTTTTTATAAAAATAGCTGTTACTTCACGGTGTTTAGGAATCCCATAATATAAAAAATACCAAAAATCCGTTTTTCGTATTCACAATTCGGGGAAATTGTTGAAAATAAAATAACGAGTGTCTTTCCTTGAGAAAAAAAATATTTTTGCATATTTTGCCCTGAAACGGACGTTCGACTTGCTCAATAAAAGCTAAATTAATTTTTTTCTGGAAGGCTAGAAAAAGACGCACATTTTCTTTTTTTACGAATGGAAATACGTCAAATCGTGCCAAAGATACAGCCATTTGAATGGAAAAATATTAAAAAATGGTAATCAACGAGAAAATACATCAGAAATTTTTAAACACGTCGACACTCGATGAATACTTTTCAATAAAGTAACTCGATTTTTTAAAATTATTTGTGGATTTTTTTTTACCGGCTGAAGTGACCTGGAATGCCTTATATATTTTCTAACAGCTTGATATTCATACTAAATTGATGTTTAATTAACTTTATGAGTGAATCACTTTTTCATACGAAAAAAATGGTTAAATTCGCACATAATTTTATACCCGTTACTGTGGCCTAAGGCCTTAAGAAATTGTCGGACAGTTGCGTCATAGAATGTTCCAATACTTTGTTTGGGTTCATAACCTCTTATGTTTCACATGGAATCTTCGGATTCGACAGCATCGTAGCTTTGGAGTTTCGATGTATTCCTGAATTCAATTTGAAAAAAAAAGATTTTATGGACTGTCAGGACGAAACGTTATGCAGCTCGGGTAAATCTCAGAGCACAAATCGGAAAGTGTCATCGTCGTGGGAACAAGGTACGTATAACCTAACCGTGTTTATGGGTGTTTAAGGGACAATTCTCGGATGTTGGGAAAATCGTTTTTTTTTTGCTCAAAAAATACTTTAGGATCATAAAAACAATATGCAATTGGTCCTGTAGCGATTTTTTTTAAAGGTACAATTATAGATTTTGCCGCAGCGCCTCGGACTTCTTTCAGGCGCCTCGTACAACTATAAACGCTCTTTTCTCGAAACCACTTTTTTCAAAATGGGAGGACGGATTACTCGAACACCTTTGCATCGATCGATTTGAAATTTTTATAGTAGCTTCACAATAACATTCTCTATGGGAGTACGTAGCCGTTTTTTGACTAAACGTAAACTTTTTTTATAAACAATTTACTGCTTGTTTTTTGGGCAAAAAATCGATTTATTTCTTTCAAAGAGCGCCATTTTTTCAAAATTGGATTAAAAAAATCCCTACGTAGTCCCCTCGCTAATAATGCATAGATTATAATTTTTTTTGTTTTAGTTCCAGGTCTTATACACAGAAAAAAGAATCGTTGAATGTGCAAAATGCATTTTTTGTTTTGATAGTTGCTTAGACATGCTAAATAAGCAGATAGTTTAAATGTATCTTTGGTCACTGCCCAACTATACTGTTTTGTTATGGCAGTCAAAAATCAAGTTGAACGTATTTAAAGATACAATTTTGTTAAACCAACTGAATTTTTGGATCGATGAACGAATTTTTTTTTCAGTGTACTTTACGAAAAAAACCGGCCTCCCGTGAAACTGTTTGTAAAAAAAAAACATGTTTTTCAAGATGGGCTCTGTCGCCGCCATTTTGTATAAAAATTATAATAATTTTTATTTTATATTTTAATATGTGTTAAATAAACCCTCTCAAAAGAGATCCTATTCCTTTTTTCCTACTCCCAAAATAAATTGTCAAAGTTAGGCTTTATTTTCGGCCGCTAGAGTGGTGTTATCCCTTAATATGGCATTCATACGTTCAAGATATCGCGGGCGGATCGATCATATGCATAACGCTTAATGAAGGCCTTAACTGCATGTGTATAAGAATCTACTATAGCACAATGTTTATTTTAAGGGGTTACCCCCACTTGCGATTTTGAAAAAATCGATTTTTTTTTAATTGCATTTTTTTGAAGTATAAGTATCTGAGAATATGTCCTGATAATTTCAAGTCGATCCGAACAAAATTGACTGAGATATGAGCGTTGAAAGAGAAGAATCCGTTGTGAAATTGAAACTTTAAACGCGTTTTTCTCAAAATGGCATTTCTGAAGTCGGTGACCAAGATTAATCGAACACTAATGAACCGATCTTCTTGAAATTTTGCAGGCTTATTTAATACATAAAAATGTAGTCTTTAATCGTTCGATTTTTTTTTCGAAAAAAAAAAATGGCCGTTTTATAGCCAAAAAGGGCCGTTTTTTTTCGTTAAAATCGAACCATTAACTTCGACTGTCCGCCATTTTGTGAAAAATGAATATTTTTTAAAATCCTTCGATTAAAGACTAGTTTATACTTATATTTGACTAAATCCATCCTCATTTTTTTCAGATGATCCACTTCGCCGCAATGTTGGTCACCGCAAACCGTGTATATAAAAACATTATTTCATTGACGGCCATTTGCTACTAAACAATGTAATATTTTTCAATAAAAAAAATACTGAAAGTTCTTCAAGATGTGTTCTTTAAGATGGTATATTGATCGATTAAAAAAGTTTTGTAGTTTTCTTTAAAAAAATTCATGAAAAAGGCCTTTTTTTGCTCTACAAGTGGGGTAACGCCTTAAAGGAGTCGTCATAACAGAACATTCCAACACCGAGAACGCAGCTCCGATCTGTACGAAAGATTTTTCGCAAGCCGTAGGAAAAGTGATCAACAATACCAAGGATTGGGAGGCCAACCGCACGATTAGGAATAAAAATACTACAACATAAAACTGGTTTGGTACTGTACAATTATATTGCTCCGAGTAACATAACCATGAAGTATTATAACCTTAAAGCATAATAGTATAGTATAATTATACCGTGCAATTACATTACTTAAGGAGGTTGGAGCGATTCAGTTGAGTCAAATGACGGTTTATTCATTTTTTTTCAATTAACCTAAAAAAACGCATACGAGGTATAGATTTATTCTGTATATGCTAATTTTTTAAATATATAATTAAAGGGCTAAATTATGCATTTTAATATTTTCATTACGTAAATTAGAAAAACTTTTGTGTCACTACCAACTTGAAAAAGTATGACATTAACGATGATTATTATTAAAAAACTACGATAACGAATGTTTTATACAATTCACAATGAAATGTCGAGTAATTTATAATTATGCTTATTCATATTTACGTCACGAGATTATTGACCCATGGTTTACGATGGGCAAGATGAGGATTTTTTTTTCTAATTGTTTACAAAGGTTTAGTTTGCGTTAATCCGTTGTTAGAAATGGTTTATCTTGGTGCCAAATAACAAAAAAAATTACACAACCTTTAGTCTGAAAGTCTTGCCCATCTAACCGCACGTTAAATGAGACACAATAAACTATTTTTTATCTCTGGTGTTTGGTGGTGAAAAAATTTCAAAAAATTCGTCGACTCAGTATAGTCTAAGCAATAACATGTATTTTTTATTAAATTTAATCGTGGATTGTGGCCAACGCTCCAACCTCCTCAAGTAATATAGTGCAATTATTACAGTAATGTAATTTCATTTTTTTGTAACCAAGTTTAATAAAAAAAAATCGTTAACAAATATATACTCGGATTTGAAATTGATTGTAGAGTGCGTTTGTGCTCTGACTGCGTCAGGGAGTATTATAATGACCTGATCAGGCAACATTATAGACGCCTGATCAGGCAACCCGATAAGGGCCTGATCAGGCAACCAGGTCAGGCCCATACGTGACACAACGTTACATTTTCTAGCAGGTCGCTTTCAGGCTGTCTTATAAGTGCCCTACCAGGGCAGTCAGGCAACCTGAACGCGCCCTGAATTGAACCCCATCAAAATTTCTCCGGTATTTGGGTTTGCTTGGGTTTGTTTGGGTTCGTAGAGACTATTCGGGTAGCTGTAATTTCTTTGACTTTGATATCGATATCGACAGAATCATTTATCCAGCTTTTCTTTGTTCTCACTCCACTTTCTTCGCACCAATGAACAGAAAGACGAAAAATGGACGATTCGGGTGTGAATATCCCTGCCGATATGTGCTTAAGGCGGTCCTCTAGTTTCTCGGGTCGAAAAAATCGATTTTTTTTCATAAATCACTTCTACAACATGTGTAGAAAATGTGTGCCAAAGGATTTTTCGATATTCGAAGTGGTTCACAAGTTACGGCCCTGAAACAGAGCAGGTATACGGAGCAGGTATACTTTCAAACGCGTTTTTCTCGAAACACCATTTTTCGAAACGGTGACCACGATATTTCAGAAACTACTGCACCGATCTTGTTCAAATTTATACAGCATCTTTAATATGTTATAAGCCAGCGATTGAACTAGGATTATCATGATTGCTTCGATAGTTTTTTTGTACGAGCGAAAAACTTGAGAAAAAATGAGTAAAAAATAGAATGTAATTTTCAAAAGTGTATAAAAAAGTCAATTTTTGTAATTTAGAATTCACTCTAGTTCAATCGCTAGTCTTAAATATGAAGATTAAAATACCGTTTGGTTTTTTTATTTCAGATAAGCAGAACAGCCGCAATCTTGGTCACCGTCAAGCACCTCTTTTACTTGATGTCTTCCTGTCGGCCACTATAACTTTTATTCTATTATATATTTCGACTTCAAAAAATTTGTAAAGCTTATTTAAATGTTAATAAAGATTATTCAAAACAATGAGATTGATTATTTCGCTGCTTTGCTCGTAATAAATTATTGAAAAAGCCGTAAAAAACAGCCGAGAAACTAGAGGACCGCGTTAACTCGATTGCCTTTTCCGACAACTTCATTTCGCAGCGAATTGTCTCATGTTCGACCAACAAAATGTCGTTTTGTTTAAGGGGTATCCCTCTAGGATTTTAAAAATACGTTTTTTTTAATTGCTCAAACAATGCTTTAACATCGTTAAAATGCGTTGTTCTCGAAATCACTTTTTTTTTCAAATTTAGCGAACGCATTACTTCAACACGGTTGCATTGATCAGTTTGAAGTTTTGACAGTAGCTTCACAATTATCTCCTTTATAGAACTGCGTAGGGATTTTTCGATCTTGTAAACTTGTAAGTAATCTTGTAAACTTTTTATTTTGTAACCAACTTACTGCTTATTTTTTGTAGGAAAAAATCGATTTTTTTCAAAGTGCACAAATTTAACAAAATTTGATTAAATAAAAAATCTCTACGTACTTCTATAGCCAAACTTTTATCGAAACTTGTAAACTTGTAAAGTAAACTTGTAAACTTTTTATTTTGTAACCAATTTACTGCTTATTTTTTGTAGGAAAAAATCGATTTTTTTTGAAAGTGCACAATTTTAACAAAATTTGATTAAATCAAAAATCTCTACGTACTTCTATAGCCAATTGTAAATAGATTTAATTATTTTTTGGTTTTTTGTTCCTGATCTTACATTGCACGAGAAATTTTTTCGCTATTGGCGGTGTTTTTTTACAAAGATCATTTCGAACATTGGCTCTCTCGCCGCCGTTTTGTGCAAAAATTATAATTTAAAAAATTCTGTAATTAAATATATGCTGAATAATCCCTCTAAAACGAATTCCCATTCCTTTTATATACTCGCAAACAAAATCGTCACACTTAGGCCTTCTTTCGGCCGCTAGGAATTTCGTTCGGAGTCTGAATTAGAAGGTCCGAAAAATCGTTTTTTTTTTTCATTGCTTAAATCGATAAATAATCTATCCAAAAATATATTTACAAAGTTACAGCCGCCGATTGTAAATATTTCCGAAGATACAAGGCCAAAAGCAGAGAAGCGACTGATATTTGATATTGATATTACCTGCGATTGAAAACTTTGAAGCGCCTTTTTTGCAGTTTCCATTTTCACGATTTTTCCAAATTGGCGGGCGTGATAGCAAACAAACTAAACGACCTATTTAATCAAACCAAAATTGATTTTCTTCAGTATGAAAATCTTTTCTAAGTGAATTAAAAAAGTTGTTGAAAAAGTATATTTAAATAATTTTTATAGCACGTTAAAGTGTTTTTTTAACACATTTTTTTCTTCAAATCTGCGAAAAGTTACAATTTCAAGATTTTTTCAGCTGTTTTCTTAATTCACCCAGACGAAAAAATATATGACAATTGAAAATTTTGTTAGTTTTTTTGTTTCAGGCGAGAATTACGAGCTGCATCTTTCCAGCCGCTTGGGGACTGCAGTGGCAATGCGCACATTGAATCGGCTGATAAATCTGCAGTCATTTATTGTTTCATGTTAAACTTTTTTTAAATACATTTCAAATATACATGAAAAGATACCTCAATGTATACCGGGCTCACTTGTTTTTCCCTTCTAAAAAATTCCCGAAAAAACGCATTTTTGGGACCTTATAAATCAGGCTCCCGCCTTAAGTGGTTATATACAGTAAGGAGGCCCAAAAAGATCGATTTTTCAAGATTTTTTCTTGAGAAAACCTTTCAATCTATTAAGGGGTTACCCCCACTTGCGATTTTGAAAAAATCGATTTTTTTTTATTGCATTTTTTTGAAGTGCAATTTGAAGTGCAGTTTTTTTTTGATGCCCGGAATAAATGACTCTATGTAAGGTTACAAAAAAAAATATTTTCTTCGTATAAACTGAAATTGAAACTTTAAACGCGTTTTTCTCAAAATGGCATTTCTGAAGTCGGTGACCAAGATTACTCGAACACTAATGAACCGATCTTCTTGAAATTTTGCAGGCTTATTTAATACAGAAAAATGTAGTATTTAATCGTTCGATTTTTTTTTCGAAAAAAAATGGCCGTTTTATAGCCAAAAAACGGCCGTTTTTTTTCGTTAAAATCGAACCATTAACTTTGACTGTCCGCCATTTTGTGAAAAATGAATATTTTTTAAAATCCTTCGATTAAAGACTAGTTTATACTTATATTTGACTAAATCCATCCGCATTTTTTTTTTAGATGATCCACTTCGCCGCAATGTTGGTCACCGCAAACCGTGTATATAAAAACATTATTTCATTGACGGCCATTTGCCACTAAACAATGTAATATTTTTCAATAAAAAAATTACTGAAAGTTCTTCAAGATGTGTACTTTAAGATGGTATATTGAACGATTAAAAAAGTTTTGTAGTTTTCTTTAAAAAAATTCATGAAAAAGGCCTTTTTTGCGCTACAAGTGGGGGTAATGCCTTAACGTAAAAATTTGTACACATATTATGGTAACTTTTAACTATATTTTAACATTTTTTATTTGTAAAAATAATTATTTTGAAAGCTGCTATAGCTGATCTCCGCGAGCACCTTTGAAAAAAGGCGTCTTGCGGTGAGCACGATATCTCTGGACTGGATCATCTAAAATGAAAAAACCAAAAATATTTCGTTTGCGTAATGGATTATCTTGTAATTGATCGAAGGAATAAGCAAAATAATATTTTTTGACAAAATGGCGGCTTCTCAAAACAAAAACGATCTTTGACAAAAATGTAGGCCTTAAATTGTTTATAAAATGGAAAATATTTATCGGTGAGAAAAAACCTTCGATTAATTACTAAAAAATATACTTGAAAAGATTATGTTAAAATTTGAGACCGATCGGTTCAGCCATTTCCGAGAAATCTTGCTCACCGACTTTAAAACACACAGTTTTGAGAAAAACGCGTTTAAAGTTTCAAAAGCACTTTCGAACGCTCTGACACGTCATTAAAAATGTGCGTGTAACTTCGAGAATATTCGCCGGATTGACAAGAAATTTTCTGTGTGTGTACTTAAATATGTGTACATTACGAAAAAAAAATAATTAAAAAATCGATTTTTCGAAAATTTTAACTGTGGATCTCAATATTTGTCTATGAAAAAATTATGTAATATAGGTCAAATATAGCCAAATATATTCTTAATTTTCCGAAACATTTAATTACGTACTATTCTTCCAAAAAATTCCCGATCAGCATTCACACTGGCATAGCCCCTTAAGCGACCCGAATTGCACGCTAGAAGCGTCTCGTACGCGCGCCTCCTCACTCCCCTCCCCCTGACCAGTCTCCCTCCACACACCGCGCGAGCTCGTCGCACTCGCAGTCGTTCACCGGCGCGAGAGAGGAGCACGAGAGTCCGTAATCGTACAATTCGTATATATTACTAAAGAGACGGCGGGGGAGGGTTCGGGCGGCGCACACGCGTACGCCGAGTTACGAACACACAGCGCGCGAGAGTGAGAGAGTGAGCGAGCGAGAGCGGGGCACGGACGGGTAAAGTGTATTTTAGCGTTATACATACAGACGCGGGTTAGCGCGCGCGGATGTACGGACAAGCGGCGGACTAGTCGACATTGGGAGTTGCGTGCCGCGGGAGTTCGTGGAGGGGGCAAGAGGAGGACGAAGAGACGACGACGGAGGCGAGAGACACACACGGAGTACCAGAGCCTCACGCGGCATCGAGTCAGTTCGCAGCGCGACATCGTAACGAGTGGATGCGCCTATCGTCCTTGCTCTTTATATCTCTTTATCCATCTCTCTCGAACGCGTACGTCTCTTTCGTCGTTCCTTTGTTTTCACTCCGAGCCATCGTGTTTTACCGAACGTTCTCATCGGCAAATTGAAAACACGGAACTTTCGTTCGGATTACAGCGACAAATGTTGAAGTGACAAGTTTTTTTCGTTGCGAGATACGCGCATCGGAGACTCGAGAAGAAGAAGAAAAAACGTAAATCACTTCGTAAACGCAAGCGAGAGGATTTTTGCGTTTTGTTCGCGTCGAAACTTGTGTCGCAATTACCATTGCGTGCGACGAATTCTCGCGTGTTTACTTGCGAGGAAAAAGAAAATAATTGAAACAAAAACGACAGTTTCGACGGATTTTCGGTGGCTTGTGCTCGATTTCTTTGCGTTTCGTCGTACACCTGCAACTTTGCGCCGGATAAGTGTGACACGTGTTAGTCTCTCGGACTCTCGGACGTGATTTATCTTCGTTTTGTTTTTAACATTGTCACGTCGCCCCGATTCCGTTCTTTTTACACCCGAGAAACTAAAAACGAGGACTCGAGGAATTCGGGCAAAGTGGATTGCGTTGTGGGCGTGAGATCGCGTTTGGAAGAACATTTAACGATTGGTGAGCATTCTTCTCTGTCTTAATATTATATTTTTCTTTCTTTTTTTTTCGTCGATGGTTTTTCGGCATTGCTCGCTCGTTCGCGTTCAGCCTGCTCTTCGCAACATTGTCGCGCGGAATTTCGGGAAATTCACGCGCGACGTTTCCTCCCGAGACACGTGCTCTGCCCCGTTCGCGACTCTTCGGTCACTTCGGAATTCTCCCAACCGCTCAGCAATATAACAATTTCGACTACCTCCCGCGGCTTCTTTTCTTACGCCTAATTTTGCATACACTTTTTCCATCCGAATGTAATATTCAAATAAATACAACATAATCCGAAAATCGAAATAAAATCATTTCAATTATCTTCGAAATACGTTAATAAAAATACAAACACATTGGAATAATGAAAATTGACATTTATAAAAACGAAAATGAGTTGAAAAAACGAGAATTTTTTTAAATACTTATAATTTATAAAAATATATTAACATTTTTTAAAATTAATACTTAAAGTTTTCAAAAATAAACTAAAAATTAAAAAATGTAAATACTTGAAATTAACATATAAATTATTTTTTCACGAAATCATGTTCGAATTTGGAAAAAAAAAATATTTTGATGAAACGAAAAAAATCCAAAGGACGATTTTCTGAGCGGAATCAAAACCAACCAAAACAAAATAGTTTATTATTAGATCTCTCAACTTGATAAAAAAATCTCGCGAGATTCGACATAAAATGAAATTAACCGGCGCGTAATTTTTATTCCACGCGCAAAATATTTCTGCAACTCGATAAAATTCCCAAGAGGAATATTGCAAAAAATTACGGCGTTGAACTTCGCATCGTTGAAACGCAACAAACATTTTTTTTTATATTTCATTTCCCATACTTATATGTTTATAGAAGATTTTTTTTTAAGATTTATATTTTAGATCACCGAATAAAAATCTTTAAAAATAGTTGGCGGATTTTAGTAAGAAAAATCTGCCAAAAGAAATTAAACGAATTTAATTATATTTATTTTCGTTGCATTCCACCGACGCGAACGTCGAGCCCATAAAAAACGTAATTTCTCGCGTATAACTCGAAATATTATTCTGCGCTTTTCCAAAGCCCCAAAACTATCGACGAACGGGCGTTCTCCTCTGCCTTGAACACGCCACGCGTTCCGTGACGTTTCGATTCGCGGACGTTGCGTCATGCGAATTCGCGGAGCTTCGAACGTTTCGTCGAAATCGCCGGCTCAAACGTTTCTCCGATCTTCACTGTACGATCAATAAATACGCGCGAGGATTACTCAACTTTCGCCAAATTAAGAAAAAAAAAACATCAATTTTCAAGTGAGACGTCTTCACTTAAAGACCAAACCGTACAAACGCAAATGACGAGACAAAAAACATTGTGAAAGCGATGAAAAAAAAACCTGTTTATCTCCCGATGGTAACGAGTCTCGCGATCCGTCCGGTCGAGCCCAAACGATCGATAACCTCGAACGAAAATTAGAAAGCGACGAGACGCGAAAAAAAACACATCGCATCGGGAAATTTCCCCCGAGCGCGATAAAACGTGCAGAAGCGTCATAAAAAGCGAACGAAAGTCGAAGGAATCATCGCCCTGAACTTGAAACGTTGGCTGTCTCTCCGTAGTGCGAGTGAGACACATCCTCCCACGCGAGGTGCGTCAGTTTGCGCGCGCAGTCAACGCCAGTAAGCCGATTCAGCGGTGCGATGCACCGGCTCGCGTGGAGCGCGATCGAATGCACGTGGCGCTGTGGCGCGCTCGCCACGGATGATGCCCCCCACTCTACCGCCTTACCCCCACTCTGCTCCCGCGAAACGGGATTCCCCCACTCCTCGCGCTCGGGCACGTGCAACCTCGCCGTACGGCCGTCCGGCGCACTCGAGCCGCCTATCACAAGGGCGCATGCGTGTCCGAGAGCCTCGTCCGTACGCTTCTCCCGCATCGTTCAGACAGGCGTAAAACTCGATACGAACGTGTCCAACAGCTCTCCCTTGCGCCTTCTTTCTGCAAACGCGTTTTTCTCCCCGCCAACATCTTTACACTTCAATTCTGAATATTTCGCGCGTTCTCCCACCTTGCGTCACACGATGCACGTTTTCCACCTTCGCGTCGATAAACCGGCATCTCCCCCCCCCCCCCCCGTCCTTCACCGCGGCGTAACACTCAACCGGAGTCTCAACGATCTCCTTACGCTCTTGTACCTCCGTATACGCGGCTCTCTCGTGCGCATGTTACTACTCACGTTTGCGCAGCGCTCCAACGCGAGTACTTTACCGTGTGGGGCTCTCTCGCGCGCGTTCACTCGCGAATAAGTGGGCCACGGCCCAATTTGCAGAACTCTCAGCCTCGCGCCTCCTCGTGTACGGACGTAAATATTACACACACACGTGCGTGTTTATACGTGTATCAGTGCATACACGTGTAAACGTGTACACGTGTGCGTCTATCGGTATCGGGTTATGTCTCGATATAATGGCTTCTTCACACGCACGTACAGGATATTCACACATGTAAACAAAGGCATGTACGTGGGGGTACGTGATCGTTTCACGGTCCCTCGCGGATGCGAAGGGCAGCAGACCGATCGCGTCCTTCGAATTATACCCTACGGATGGTGTATCATTATTGTCGTCACTGTCATTATTATTATCGTACAAGTTGAACAATGGCCATTGCTTTATTATCATCGCTGTTACTATTAATATCCAGCGTCATTGCCGGTGTTACTATTGAGTAATATTAATAGTGGCAACAAAAATGATAAATATTAATAATAAATTAATTGGATTATTACTATTAAATAATGGTATGAAAAATTAATGGTAAATTAATGGTAAATATTAATAAAATATTCATCACCATTTTTGTTACTATTGATTAATAATAACAATAATCAATATTAATAAAAAGTAATAGTTATATTTATCATTATTGGTTGATATCAATAATAACGACAACAATAATGATAAAAATTAATGAAAAAATAATAGTCATATTCATCATTGTTACTGTTACTATTGATTAATATTAATAGTAACAACAATAACGATAAATATTAATAAAAAAATTAATAGTCATATTTATCATTATCGTTGCTACTATTGATTGATATCAATTGATAAACAAATAATAGTAATGTTTATCGTTGTCGTGACTATTGATTAATATTAATAGTAACGACAACATGAAGGATGGATATTAATTTAAAAAATAATAGTAACATTTATCGTTATTGTTGTTACTATTGTTTAATATCAATAGTAACGACAACAATTATGATAAATATTTAAAAAAAAAAGTAATGTTAAATATTGATAGTGACGGAAATAATAGTAATAACGCGATTACCATTGTTCAACTTGTCTATTATTATGATTATCAATATGTATTATTATCATTACCGTTGCGGTTTTTTTTACTATCAATTTTAATATGTTTTATCATTATACATTTTATTTATAATAGACTTTGTTGCTCCGGGCAACGCACTTCCTCAGTTTGCACTTGTTATTGTTATTGTTACTGTTAATATCAATATTCATTATAATTGGTATCATCGTTGTTGCTGTGAATATTGCGATTCGTTATTGACATTATTATTGTTGTTGTTACATTAATTATAGCTGGGGCGATGATATCAATCAGGATTCGAACGTTTGTGGAAAGTTCATTGGGTGTATGCGTGTATTGTTAAGGGAATTGTAATAAAATCGTTTAGGGAAGAATACAATTTTATTGGCATGCATAACTGACTATATATATATATATATATATATATATATATATATATATATATATATATATATATATATATATATATATATATATATATAGAAAAATTGAACATCCGAAATCCAATGTGCTGGAGATTCACCTGCGCCCAGCAAAATTGATGTCGTTTTTGCATCTTGTTTCTTCCGTTTCGACGTGTGTGTTGGTATATTCGTGTATAAATATATAGATATAGATGTGTACACGGGTATATAATTGAGTGCGCACAGGGGCAAAAAGGGGCAACTTGGCCCAGTTTCGATGCCTATACCGGGGCTCCCCGTTACGCCCGTCCCTTTCTGACCAATAACTGAGCGATAAGAGCACGTTAATAATCATGAAATTGTATATCCGACGATTATCGTCGTCTCACATTCCTCGTAATGACTACTCGAGTGACGATACACACACACATGGATGTGCGTGCTCGCACCGGTGGGATTAACGGTAAGGAGGCAGTTCAGTAGGACACGACGAGTGCACCTACTTTCTACGGTAGACTATATATATATATATATACGCGCGCAGGCGTGAGGAAGAATAGTTTGAACCCCTTATATCTACGCAATGTTGGTTATGAGCCGAAGGACGGTGTGTGTGTGCACACACACACACACACACACACACACACACACACACACACACACACACACACATAAAAGGGTGTTCTGTTATGAATGGACAATTCCGCAACTATCGATAGGTCAGATCATGTCTTACTCTCTGCTGGAATTTCAGTTTAGTAAAAGTTCCACCGTTTTCCAGATTTTGGGCCTTATGTTATTTTTTGAAAAAAAAAAAAAATCATCTGCTTTTGGTTTTTCGCATGCTATTTCTACAAATGATATGAATTGACAATAACTAAGGAACTTTTTGAAGTAATTGGCACGATATGCGTAGTACATTTTTTTTTACACCGTAGGCCATCAAAGTCAGATGGTCGAATTGGTTTGTATGAAAATTCTGCATAAGATCTTTTTTTCATAAAGTTCCCTCAACATTTAAGGTTAAAAAGAAGACTTCTAGATAAAACAAATAACCAAGAGCATTTTATAAAAAACTGGGTAAAAAAAGTTATCATTTGTAGAAATGGCATGCGAAAAACCAAAAGCAGATGATTTTTATCTCAAAAACCGTGGGACTTCTACTAAACTATTTGTATAATTATTTTTCCCATCTCTTATCTTCTTATTAAGCAATTTGAAAAAAAATCGTTTAGGGATTTTCGAAGCTAAGATCTGTGAGAAGAAATTTGAGCAAATGAAAAACCATAACTTTGGTTGTATTCCAAGGATGCAAATTTCGACATCGTCAGAAACACGCGCACGTGTACGTGGATTGACAAAAGATTGACAGATTGAGGACCCGAGATGCTCGTCATATCGATCGGGAACACTTGCGCGGGCCCAGTAACTCGCTTACGGTGATCATTGTCACTGCCAGACTCGCCTTCATTCATACTCGCGAACAATAGCCGAAAATGCCCTGAATCGTGGCTGTCCAATGCAGACTTACGATTCGGTAATATTACGTTATAGTTTATAATAAGATCGGATATTATTGGGTCGGTACAGCTTGTCCATGTAGAATTAATACATACAACATGGATTGCGCAATGGACGGAAATTGAGTTCGGACAATTATTTTCGTGAGCTCGAGTCGTGAGGCTCGGCAGAGGATGGACGATAAATTACGTGATCAATTTTCGTGATACGATTTATTTTCGTTGCACGGATAAATCTTGGTATAAGAAAGATAGGAATTTTGTTATGAGAAATAACATTTTTTTAAAACATTTTCCAATCAAAATTTCAAAAATTGTTCTTTATTTTTTAAGGCGTTACCTCCACTTGTAGCGCAAAAAAAGGCCTTTTTCATGATTTTTTTAAAAGAAAAGTAAAAAACTTTTTTAATCGATCAATATACCATCTTAAAGAACACATCTTGAAGAACTTTCAGTAATTTTTTTATTGAAAAATATAACATTGTTTAGTGGCAAATGGCCGTCAATGAAATAATGTTTTTATATACACGGTTTGCGGTGACCAACATTGCGGCGAAGTGGATCATCTGAAAAAAAATGCGGATGGATTTAGTCAAATATAAGTATAAATTAGTCTTTAATCGAAGGATTTTAAAAAATATTCATTTTTCACAAAATGGCGGACAGTCAAAGTTAATGGTTTGATTTTAACGAAAAAAAACGGCCGTTTTTTGGCTATAAAACGGCCATTTTTTTTTGGAAAAAAAACATCGAACGATTAAAGACTACATTTTTATGTATTAAATAAGCCTGCAAAATTTCAAGAAAATCGGTTCATTAGTGTTCGAGTAATCTTGGTCACCGACTTCAGAAATGCCATTTTGAGAAAAACGCGTTTAAAGTTTCAATTTCAGTTTACACGAAGAAAATATTTTTTTTTTGTAAACTTACATAGAGTCATCTATTCCGGGCCCATACAGAAGTATGGGCCCGGATACTTATACTTCAAAAAAATGCAATAAAAAAAATCGATTTTTTCAAAATCGCAAGTGGGGGTAACCCCTTAATTTCTTCATTCTCATATGACGTTGAAGTTTTCATCGTTGGAGTGCAACGAAAATAAATTTTTCAAAATCGTTTCAATGTTTTTTGTCCGTTTTAGGCTGTGAAAGTCACTGAAATGATTTAACGAAACTTGTCGGAGATTTACGACTTCAATTCGCCAAAAAAAACAGGGTTCGGATAATGATGAAAACATCGGAATTTCAGCGATGCAAACTTCAACATCATATTTTTATTAAGGGATGGGGGATAACACTGGTGGCTGTTGCATGATACTAAGAAAAAAATAATCCTCGAAAATGTCAGACGGCGTGACACGTGGGGTCGGCGGGCTTGATCTGAAAAAAAAAAACAACGAAGATTTTTCTTTCATTATCACTCGAACGCAGAATATGAACCAAGAAAAAGTGAGAAATGTTGAAAATCGATGAAATGATACGCTTTCAAACAAAAAGATTGAATTTTCCGATTAAAAAAACGCTACATTTTGCAATAAAAAATACGTTTTTAAAAAAAATGTTAACTTTGAGGTTCGTGTTTTTAAATAACAATGTTAGAAAAATTGATACCAAATTTCATCAGAATCGGTCGATTAATTTTTCAGCTATACGTCACGGCAATTTTGAAAATGCAGTTTATGCAGAAATTTTTCCTTTTTAGCAAAAAATCATGAAAATCAACAATTATTTTCCTTATTTAAAGATATCTCCCCCTTAATATCCAAACCCTTTTTTCCAAGTTTAGGTTATGGAACTTTAATAAGGATCTTTAAAAACGTTGCCATAATTTTCGTAGCCTAATGGGCAAAAAAAATGGACAATACTAGTTTTGCCATTATTATTATTTACTCATGATACTATTAGCATTATTGTTCTTTCGCCATTTTTTATTTTATTCTACTACTATTTTTATTCATATCTCCATTTTGATTCGATTTTTCTTACGGCACAATTTCATTGATACCACTACTACTAATATTACTATTATTATTATTATCGCGAGTACTCGTTTCTTCGCGATAAAACGTATAGGACACGAGAATATAATTGTTTATCTTGTTTGGTCACGACGCAACATTCGAGGAAGTGATACATTCTAGGAATTTCTGCATTAAGCGCGCGTGATTTAGTTATCATCGCTACAGATAGGTATTTTTGAGTCGCCGGAATCTCTTTGTAAAGTCGACGAGTGCGGCAGCAATGTGGATCAATGCCACAGAAGACGTACATGAGCTTTTTTTTACCCAACACTATATTGTGCGTGTGTGTGGGTGAAAGTCGAAAACTGACAAGGATGAAACGATTTTTTTCTTCATTTTTTTTATTTCTTTTTTTCCATCATTATCAAGAGTTTATTTTTCAGCAAATTGATATCGAAAATACGATGAGGTTGAAGTTTGGGTCGTTGGAACGCAACGAAAGTTAATATATTCAAATTTCTCTAATTTCTTTCGACAGATTTCGCCTACAAAGATCCTTCAACCATTACTGAAGATATTTATTTAGCGATCTATGATATAATACAATTTAAAAAAAGATCTAGAATAATAAAAATACATACTAAAAAAATGTTTAAAAAAACTTTCCTTGCTTTCCAACGTTGCAAACTTCAACACCATAGAATAAGTAAAAATGTTTGAGCGACGAAGGCAAAATATCGTATTGAAATTTGCATCGTTGGGATGCAACGAAAATTCATATTCATATTTTTATTTCCTTATTTTAAATATATGATGCGAATTTTTTTTTTTTTGCACATTTCGATTACAGATCTCCCAATGAGCATCTTCAAAAATGGTTGAGGGATTTTAGTGGTTAAAATCGCGATAAATAAATTGAAGAAGGTAGGAAAAAAATCATTTTCCTCGCACTCCGATAATGCAAACTTTACTCTCGTGGCAAAATTGGCTGGAAAAAATGTGAGCAATTAAAATGAATTAATTTTTGTTGCATTCCAACAATGCAAATTTCGACGTCTTTGGGGACAACACTTTTCGGGTCACCCTATATATATATATATATATATATATATATATATATATATATATATATGCACATACATACATACATACATACATACATATATATATACACACACACACATAAGATAAACGAGCATACACTTCGGCGAGGTTTACGTAAAATCGGCTTTTCTCTCGTGAAATAGCGAAAGATATTTTTATCACGAGTTCAAAGATCGTTCGTAGAAAAATGCTTTTCGCATTCTCGTGCTGTTGTCTCGGATAGATTTATTTTATTATTGTCCCTTTTGCGATAATAAATAAATCGATCGACCATTCGATGATAGATTTTTAACTCAGATTTTTCCCCCCCTCTTTTCGTTGTTTTAATGAATAATACATTGGCAAAAAAAAATATCACAAACGCTTGCACACTCTTGTTTGTCTCTTCTTTTCACTCTGTTTCTCGATTCGTTACTATAGCGTAAAATGCGCGTTTGCGATCGATGCCGCGTGTGTAATAGCCTAGGCGATTCGTGTCGGCGTATAACCCGAACACGTGACGAAAGCCCGCTTATATATACTGCGGCGATCTCGTTACGTAACGAGCATTGCCACGCGCGTAGTTATCTCGCTTATCTATCTATTACGTTATTATGGAAGCGAAGGTACGTCTACAAATATGTGCACGTGGAAAACATTAAAAAAAAGAAACGTCCTGGGACGACTTTATCCGTCATAGGAGCCGACAGTTTTAGTTTTGAAAAAAATGGCGTATTGCGGTACTGTAAAAATGATACGTGGTGTGATAAATTAATCGAATATTTTCAAGTGTTTCGGTTTAACACTTCGGTGACGTGATGAAAAAAAAATCGTTGATACAAGGGATACTTTTTCTTTGTGTATAAACGCGAGGATATTTATGTAAGAGTCATTTTGATGGTAATCCGCGGCTCAAAAATCAGCGATTGGCTTGAAGAAACATTTAGGGCTCGTTTGTCAAACATGTCGAACGAAAATTTATTCCTATTTATGGAATTTAATTTATGGAATTTGAGACCTATCTGTTTCTCCATACACTAATCTCCAAACACTAAATATATATTTGGATTGCTTCTGCAATTTATTCAATTTTAATCAGTTTATCAGTTAAATGTATTAAATAATGGAATTAGATTATTTGAATTAATCAAACGAATAATCAAGTTCAATAGCAAATGTAAAGAAGAATAAAATATGAGGGAGGGCGCTGTGTAAACACCCTTAAAGGGTATGTTAATTATGACTCGTACTGCTAATAAAATTTGGTAAATTTAATTCATTAAATAAATAATAAAGTTAGAGATTTAATTAATGAAATACATAACAGAATTTGATCAATTTAACTAACAAAGAAAACGACCATTTTTCACCTTTTTTGTTCCTTTTCTGGTCGAGCCCGTATACAGACAAAACTTTTTTAATGCATTTCTCTGACCGGATTCATAAAGGGGGAAGCTCAAGCTTCAATTATGTTTTTTTCAAGCTTCGTACGATTTTCTTTTCCAAAGACATATTGATTAAAAAAAAAAGGAAACAATTTGAAAAATAACGTGTAACGCGAAAACGATAAGAATTCAAGGAAAACCTCAAGATAGTAAAAAGTCGAATCGGTTTTCGTTGAGTTCGCGTGAATTTTTTCAGATTTTTTTTCGAACTTTTTTTTTACCTATTTTCTGTAAAAAATGAGATGATTTAATTACCGTATTTCGAGAACTGAGGGGTTTGTGGTGAAATTTCAAAAGATGACAAAATTGTATTTTTCTATTTTCAACACTAATAGTGTATGTATTTATATATATATATGTGTGTGTATATGTATGTATGTATGTATGTATGTGTATGTATATATATATATATATATGGGGAGATACGCACACAATAGATCGTGTTTAATCGAATAACGCAAATCGTTGGATTTGCTCGTGAGTCACGCAACAAACGTCGCAAAGATTAATTCGCCGTGAGCACGTGGGAATTTCCGATTTGCATGTTGTTTTTCGTTGTCGGGTCGCGCTTCTTTCTCTCGTTAAATTGCACAGTGCGCACCGCCACTTGCCATTTGCATTTGTTATTGAGATTAGCGTGTAATTTACGCGGAAAGAGTTACCAGAACGAGGGGCCTTCGAGCTTTGCCAAGTGCGCTCACAAATGCGCGTGTATGTCGATATATGTCTGTGCGTATAGTTTGCGATAAAAAAGCGCGGGAATATCCTCGCGCGTATTTATTTCCGCGACAATCGGGAAAACTCCGCCAGGGAATCCTTCAGGGGGAGAAACATCAATCGATTTCGAGAACAGCTCGGATCGCAATGGTGTTAAAGTTTGTATCGTTGGAACGCAACGAATCTTTTTTACATTTTATTTTCTCTATTTTTATCATAATAGAAGATTTTTTTAAAGTTTATATTGTAGATCGGTAAATAATTATCTTGAAAAATGTTTGAGAGATTTTCGTAGGCGAAATCTGCCGAAAGAAATCAAAGAGATGCGGATATATTAATTTTCGTTGGATTCCAACGATGCAAAGTTCAACCTCGTGGATCGCAGGGGGAGACGAGATCGATAGACTTGCACCATTTTCCGGGCCTGATAAATCGCAACTCTCGTTAATCGCACGAAAATGACGTGAATTATAAAGTTTTTAATTTAAACAAAAAAAGAATTTATGTAGGCAAGTTTGCATTGTTGCGATGCAAAGGTTTTATTTTTGTTTACTTTTTTCAACTTTTTTATTTTCTATAATTTCTTGCACATTTGTGCTCTGGTTTCTTGAAAAAATGTCATGAAATATTTTTTTTTTGTTTTCGACCATCCGGGCCCACCGTTATCGGGGGGTGAGGGATGAAATAAAAATCCTATCTCCAGTGGGTTGGAGATAATCATGTTTCTCGTTAGCGTTATTTGTAACGCAGCTCGAAAAGAGCCCCCAAAGAAATTTAGACGATTTTAATTCTCCGGAACCCACCCTTATGGGGCAGGGGGTGAAAGTTTAAAAAATGCTATCTCCTGCGTGTGGAATATAATAATTTTTTTAATTAGTCTCATTTGTATCGTAGCCCGAAAGGAGTACCCCAAAAAAATACCAACGATTTTAATCCTCCGGAACCCACCCTCATCGGGGGGTTAAAGTTAATAAAAATCCTAACTAATAGTTGACAATATGTTCGTATCGGTATTCACTCATACGTGTATATGACGCAGGCACGTAACCCCTATTCAATTTTATTCTTCCTCATTTTTCATTACTTTATTTTTATAATTGTCCAAAGCTTTCTTTGCAAATACAAGTCGTAAACTTTCGATGAAAATACGTAAAAACGATTGAGTGCTTTTGACAGCCTAACTCAGCCAAATAAATATTGTGCAATTTGGAAGAAAAAAAAAACAATCGTTGCGTTTCGATGATGCAAACTTTAACAGCACACATAAATGGTGCCGAAGTTTGCAGCGTTGGAGCGCAACGAAAATTAATTTTTCTCGATTGCCAAATCATCCCTTTGGCCGATTTAAGCGACACAAATAACCCGAACGTTTTTCACAATCCTTATTTAAAATCTACTACATGGGTTGACGGAAAAATAGTTTCAATATTGATGAAAATGAAAGAAGAAAAACGAATTTTCGTTGAATTCTAACGATGCTAACTTAAAGATCGTGAAAATTGTCATATTTCAATTACTCGACTTTTTTTAAGCCAATGTTCTCTGCGAAAATCCGTCTATACTTTTCAACCCGCTTATTTATAAAACTGCAATGTAATTCTGAGATAAAAAATGTTGTAAAATAATAAAAATATTAAAAAAATAATTTTCGTTGCATTGCAACGATGCAAACTTCAACTCGATTTTATTGGTGTAAAATCGTTCATTGCTCAAACGTTTCTCAATTGATTAATAACCGTAATATCATTTGGCCGAGGCACCCGCGACATGTGCACATACGTATAAAGAGCAACGTACGTGTGTCCGATATGTCTAATAGCGATATCGTAATCAATGGTATCATAGAAACGAGCGACGTTACGGCGTAGTGTGTTTACAGTTTCGTTATATTTTTTCAATCCTATTATATAACAGATCAAAGTTCAGCGAAGCATACTTTTCGCGTCGTTGTTATTGAACTTTCGGATTTCTCAGAATTATTGTATCATAGCAGCACCGTTGAAATTTTATTTTCAATCGTTTTATAGTATTCTTTCATTTCTTAATGGGTAGTTTGTATGACTATTTTTTTTAATTTTCCAAATTTCCTTCGGCAAATTTGCGCTACGAAAATCACGTAAACATTTTTTTCGAATTCTTCTTTGGTGATTTCCAACCTTAACCTGCATAATATTGTATGAATTTGGATAAAAACGAAAGTGAGAAACGAAAAAGAATTTTCGTTACGTTTCAACGATGCAAACTTCAACTCCGTTACTTTGTAACTATTGCGAATATTGTAGATAATGCGTTCGCGATTCGAAATTTATAGTTTTGAAGTTTGCATCGTCTTCATTCTTCGTTTCACTATTTTTTCCCACTATCGGAACTCTTTTTCTCCAAGTTGAGTTTATCCAAGTTGATGCCTAAGAAGGATCTTGAAAAATGTTCGAGTGACTTTTGTAGCGTAAACGTGTCAAAAAAATTGGTCAACACGAAAACAAATATTTTCGTCGCATCCAAACGATGCAAAGTTCAAGACCATCTAAATTTGTGGCTCGGTCAAGCCTAACGATGAGAGTCACTTTAAACAAGCTTGTTGCGGTTGTGAAACAATTTTTTCATTTTTCACGGTACTATAGTCCGCATAATTGCCCGGAATTTTTCCGCAATCGGTGCAATTTGGCATCGTATTTTCCCGCGATGTTAAGTCGTAGAGAGGCTGGGGGGGGGGGATTCTGGTGAATGTCAATTATAATTAGGACGGTGTAATGATTTGAGACATTTGGAAATGAAGACTGTGCAATGGTGCGCAGAGCACACGAGTTGATTCCTTGCACTTCTTCTTCTCTCTTTCTCTCTTTGTCACTCTCTGCGTTCCTGTCTCTCTCTCCTGCTCCACATTGATGCAATCCAACAATATGTCTTGCGCACTTTTGTCCGCGTATAATCTACCGACACGTGGCGATCGATTTGTCGCTTCGTAGTTTTCATCTTTGACTACAATGTTGCGGCAGTACGTTCGAAAATTGTTATTTCATTCGCGGCTCTCCCTCTCTCTCTCTCCCTCTCTCTCTCTCTCTCTCTCTCTCTCTCTCTCTCTCTCTCTCTCTCTCTCTCTCTCTCTCTCTCTCTCTCTCTCTCTCTCTCTCTCTCTCTCCCTCTCCCTCTCTCTCTCTCTCTCTCTCTCTCTCTCTCTCTCTCTCTCTCTCTCTCTCTCTCTCTCTCTCTCTCTCTCTCTTTTTGGTTTCATATTGGTTTTCGATCTGGTTTTGATTTTATTTCGATTTTATTTTGATTTATTTTGATTTATTTTTGATTTTCTGTTTATTTTGATTTTCTGTCCATTTTATTTCATTTCATTCTACTTTAGTTTACTGCATTTTATTTTATTTTATTTTATTCAATCTCTGCTTTCCTTCATCTTTATCTTTTCTTTTTTTCCTTATCTTTGTCTGCACATGCTTCACAGTATATACATATAATTCTGGGCGTGGCTATGTGTACCTACTCTATTGCACTATTGTATTATATACTCTTACGACTGTGGATAATCATAACAATTTATTCACTCTGGGATTATTTAAAACCTGGATTATTCAGCATTACGAGTCGTGCATTATTATATTATTTTGTATTATTTAGTATTCTTAATTTTATTAAGTTTGTATCCTGCAAATGGCTGCTTTTCACTACCCACGTTTTCTTTTTTGTGTAGCGCTTTATTGTTGTTATTATTATTATTATTATTTTATTATCTTATTTTATTATTATTTCTTATTGTTATTATACCGCTATATTGCTTTATTTTTGTTATTTTTGTTTTGATTATTCTTTTATGATTTTATTATTATTATATTGTATGATTTTTTTTGTTTTTTGGCATCCTTTAACAGGTTGCCTTGCTTTGTATTATTTATGATTTGTAATAGCTAAATCGCATTATGTATTCTCTCTCTCTCTCTCTTTCTCTCTCATCTACGCCAATATCGTAAAATAATCATAATTGTAGTTATAATAACAATAAAATAAAGATAGTTTTAAATAAATACTAGCAATGATAATGAATAATAACAATATTTCACTATCAATCAATAATAACAATTATAAATGTAACACAATAAACAATACAATTGTTGTTTAAGACAATAAAAATAATAAATATATTTTTATTGTGTCATATAACGTTATTAATATTATTGATAATAAGTTATTCAATGAAGTTATTGAATAATCAAAAAAGTATGACTATTATTTTGTTACGAATGTCATTGATATTATCTCAAAATAATAAACAATACAATTGTCATTTAACGCCATAAAAATAATAAACATATTTTTGTTCATTAACATAACAATATTATCGAATAAAGTTATTAATCAATCGCATAAACTATTAATGTTATTGTTGTTGCATAAGTTATACAAGTCTTGTCATCTAGCTGATTATGATTCTTATCATTATAGTCGCATGACAATAATAATACCTAAATGCCGAGGCTTGTGTAAAGTTTCAATAATCAGAATAATAACCAAAGCCGATAAGTGAAAAGGATAGAAAAGGAAAACTCAGCTGCGAGCGTGACCCTCGTCTCGTCGTCACAAGCTTGCACGAGCCGAAAAAGCGCGGCTAGCTGCAACAAATAGATACCGTACGGGCATATAGACACGCGAGGGTTTCCGCATGCGTCACACGCCAGCCCACCAGAGAGTTATCGCATCGTACCGTCGTCGTCGTAGAGCGTCGACGTCGACGACGCTTGTACAGTCAGTCGTCGGGGGCTTCGTCCAAGTTCCCTATGCGTTTTCTATCTTCTCAGCTATAAGCCACAACGTGGCTACTTCGTGAGCTATATCGTCGCTGTGATTGTCGCAATCGTCGTCATCCTCTTACAACGGAGCAACAATAGCGAGGTCGCGAGCGACAAAAGCGAGGTCAGAACAACGAGACGACTAATAGCGGGATATCGATTCATCCCTTTCGCCTCGAGTCTCGCAACCACTCGATAATGCATATGTATATGCATCGTGCATTAATAATGCTCGAGAAAACACGAGGGAACGTAAATATATGTATAAAGGGCGGCCCCAATCACCCATATGTATGTTCTACGATCTTTTTTGGTTTTCGAGAAAAAAGCCTTTATTTGAAAAAAATATTTTCTCTTCTGTGTATGGAGAAATTGGCAGTCATTTAGTCTAGTATAAGTATTTTTTTTAATCATCGGAAGTTTTGTGACTGATTTTCTATCTATTTTTCCAAGTTTGATCAAACGGCCACGTTATTGACGATAGTTTTCAGCTTATTTTTATTTATTGCTCAACAGTGCACTTTATAACGACAAAACAAGTAGGAAAAATCTGCAGGACAGTACATACACGAAAGAGAGGAGTAGAAAGAAGTTTTATTCCCAAAAAGTAAAAAAGATCGTAGAACAAGTGGGTGATTGGAATAGGTATTGATACGAGGCATCTAGATTTTCTTTTGATTATTGGAATTATGTTGAAGTTTGCATCAATGCGACGAAAGTTAATCTTTTTTCTATTGCACACGTTTTTTTTCGTCGATTTAGGGTACGAAAATCACGTTGAATGGTTTTTTTTTATCTTTATGAGATCCACGTCTATAAAAAGAATTATAGATTGCAATTAAAATGATGAAATAACAAAAATTGAAAAGAATTTTCATTGCTTTCCAACGATGCAAACATAAACGCCATGATTCGGACAGGTAACGATTGATGACGTTGCAAGCTTCCAGCGTTGGAACGCAAAGATCTCTTCTCTCATTTTCCATTTCTTTTTTATGTTTATCAGGGCCGAGTTGACATTCCAAACTTTGAATGATCAGACAAAATTCAAAATTGACGCGAAATCACTTCTTAATGAAAAAAAAAATGTCTTCAAATAATTCGTCGATTTATTGAAAATTTTGAAACCTTTGAAACTTCCATAGCTGAATTATTTTGACGGTGTTCAGAGATTTTCGGAGTTTTGGTCTTTCGTGTAAAATTCGGAGTTTTGATCTTTCGGAGTAGTATTCTTTCGGAGTTTTGAGCGTTCTGATCATTCAAAGTTCGGAATTTCAACCCGGCCCCTGTTTATCCAAAGCCCATTTTTGCAAATTGACGTTATAAATCTCTAATAATAAGACGTAAAAACGCTTGTCGAAATTTCACCGGCAAGAAAATTAAACAATCCACAAACAATTACTTTTCGTTGCATTCCAACGACGCAAACGTCATATTGATACGAGGCATCTAGAGCGTCTTCAACGTCTCTTTTTGGGCCACTTTGTGCATAGACGCGAAATCGATGCGATGAAAATTGGCGAAAAACAAGTGAGAACACAAATCGTAGTCGTTTTCGATACTCTTGAAGAGACCGCGTTTTGTTTGCGAGTACCACGAATTTGCGGAATCCACAATATCAATGCAAAAATTGCGGAAATGCAACGTCATTAGCATCAATTCTTCTCTTTTTCTTTGCGGAAAGAATTGTATGATTTTTGGAAGCTTTTTCTTGGTATAAAAAAAGCAGCGTTTGTGGAAAATCGCGCATATTTGGCTGCATTTTCGAAGGATCCAGCGCATGGCGACTTTGTGCACATTTCGAACGAGTCACGCGATCGGATTAACCCGTGAGATTGCAGCCTTCGAATTAAATTTACCTTCGTGTGCGCCAATGTATTAGAACATCTGGGAATCGCTCGTTTACACGTAAACTTACATATTGACGCACGCACACACTCACACGCACACATTACCACCGAATGGAAGAATGACGAAACGGGTGACACAGAAGTCTCGATCAAGCACGTCCAGTCACACAGATAACCTTCTCGAAAAATCATTATAACTCGAAGATGGAAGTAGAGAAATCGAAAATGTAGAAAAAAAGAAACGACCGGATTAATCATCGTAGTCACGTGTACGAAATTCTCGATAACGATAACACCGATTTTTTCCTTCTCTGACGCATTCTCGCGTATCTTGCGTGTGTTTGAGTGATATTTATGCGTACGTAGGGACATGCACGTCAATTTCCAACACGAAAACATTACGATGACAACGAGGGAGAGAGAGGGAGAGTGCGAGATTTGCGCGCCAATTTGCGAGTACTGTATCGCGCAATGAATGAGTCACATAATCGCAACCAAACGACTCGTAACTCCGATTCAATGAAATGTATTTCTCATTCATGGCCCGTTTCATCTCAAATCAAAATTCTCACACATGGTCCACTCATGACGAGGTCGACGTTTGCATCGCTGGAATGCAATGGAAATTAATATTTTCGGATCCATTTGATTTATTGTGGCAGAGTTTGACTACCATAATATCTCAAACGTTTTTTTAAGATTGTTATTTCGCGATCTAGAATAGAAATTTATAAAAGACGATTTTCTATGTTGATGAAAATACGGAAAATAAAATGTAATGAGGAACTTTCGTTGCGTTGCAACGTTGCAAACCTCGAGACCATCGAACATCAACGTGACGATGACGTTTGCGTCGTTGGAATGCAATGGAAATTAATATTTCCGGATCCATTTGATTTATTATGGCAGATTTTGCCTACCAATGTATCTCAAACGTTTTTGAAGATTGTTATTTAGCGATCTACAATATCAATTTATAAAAAAAGAGATTCTGTGACGGTAAAAATGCGGAAATTAAAATTTACTAATCGACACCATCAAACATCATCGTGACGTCGACGTTTGCATCGTTAGAATGCGACGAAAATTCTTGTTTATTTATTTCACTTTTTTACCATTAACCCTTCCAATGAAGATGTTGAAAAATGTTTCGGTAGACTGAATGTGATGGAAAAAAAATTGGGCAGTCCGAAGAGAAAATGTTTTCGTTGCAAACTTCAATATCATACATCATCCTACGCCTGAGAACTCTCAATTAATTACGGTGTTGAAGTTTGCATCGTTCTTTTCGATTTCTCATTTTCCTTATTATCCAAAATCATTGCAAATTTGTTGTACATCGCTGAATAAGAATCCTAAAAAAACGTTTGCGTGATTTTCGTATCTCAAATCTGCCAAAGAAAATTTGGGGAACAAAATCACGTTCGTTGCGTTCCAACGATGCAAACTTCAACGTTATAATTAATGTACTCCTCGCCCCTATTACTCGAATTCGATTAGCATCATTTTCCTTCGCCCCACTCGGCCCAAGCAGGGTTCGATACGAATGTACTTCGGTAAAAAGATAGTGTAGCTCGAGACTGCCTCAGACGCGACGGGACGTTAGGTTAGATTAGCGAAGTGCTGCGACGGACTGATAGGAAAGGGTTCGATTGGTAACGATTAAGGCGTTACCCCCACTTGTAGCGCAAAAAAGGCCTTTTTCATGAATTTTTTTAAAGAAAACTACAAAACTTTTTTAATCGATCAATATACCATCTTAAAGAACACATCTTGAAGAACTTTCAGTAATTTTTTTATTGAAAAATATTACATTGTTTAGTGGCAAATGGCCGTCAATGAAATAATGTTTTTATATACACGGTTTGCGGTGACCAACATTGCGGCGAAGTGGATCATCTGAAAAAAAAATGCGGATGGATTTAGTCAAATATAAGTATAAACTAGTCTTTAATCGAAGGATTTTAAAAAATATTCATTTTTCACTAAATGGCGGACAGTCAAAGTTAATGGTTCGATTTTAACGAAAAAAAAACGGCCGTTTTTTGGCTATAAAACGGCCATTTTTTTTTTCGAAAAAAAAAAATCGAACGATGAAAGACTACATTTTTATGTATTAAATAAGCCTGCAAAATTTCAAGAAGATCGGCTCATTAGTGTTCGAGTAATCTTGGTCACCGACTTCAGAAATGCCGTTTTGAGAAAAACGCGTTTAAAGTTTCAATTTCACAACGGATTCTTCTCTTTCAACGCTCATATCTCAGACAATTTTGTTCGGATCGACTTGAAATTTTCAGGACATATTCTCAGATACTTATACTTCAAAAAAATGCAATAAAAAAATGAATTTTTTTCAAAATCGCAAGTGGGGGTAACCCCTTAATACGCGAAAACCCCCAAGAGCGTACTTTTGACCCGGGAAATACACATTCGTATCCTCGCTTCCCTCTTTGGTGTGCGTGCATTTTTTTTTGGTTTCTTTTTGGCACGTTGCGCCATGCGTAATACGGTCACTAGGAGTTTATAAGCTCAAACAGAAACGCGTGTTCTTGGTGAGCGTAACACCCTCTGTATATCGCTATATATATATATAGGGCTAAATGGATATGAGTCACCGGGAACACACGAGAATTTCTCTACCGTATTTCCTCGGGCACGTGCATGCATATATATGCATACACCCAATGCCTAATATACAGAGGAGCTAGGTGGAATACGTGTGAATACAACCAACCTCGCATGACCAGAGAGAATCTATATATATATATATATATATATATATATATATATATATATATATATATACACACAGGGTGTTCCTCTTATCTCTGCCACTCGAAATAACTCGGTAATTATCGACGCCACGAAAAAATGTTCCAGACAAAAGTTGCACGGTGTGAAGGGGGCCAACAAATGCGATCAATTTTTTTTATTTCGTTGGTGCCGCCGACGCACAGTGAAGGTCACCTCTACTTTTTCAAATGGAATGGTACATTTTTTTTCAAACATCTCGTGCAGCACCTCCAGCCGCATAAAAAACATTCGGGGGTCAAAGTCGTTCAAGGTCATTCAAGATCATTCAAGGTCACCTATTAAAATGAAATACAAATCTAAATATTTCGGATCACTAACAAATATTTGCTAGTGATCCGAGATATTTAGATTTGTATCATTGATACTGACCTTGAATGCCCTTGAACGACTTTGGCCCTCTGATGTTTTTGTGCGGCTTGAGGTGCTCCGCAAGATGGTTGAAGAGAAAAGTACCATTCCATTTGAAGAAAGTGGAGGTGACCTTCACTGTGCGTCAGGGGCTCCAGTGAAATAAAAAAAAATTGTTCGCATTTGACGGCTCCCTTCACACCGTGCAACTTTGGTCTGTTACATTTTTTTGTGACGTCGATAATTACCGAGTTCTGTCGGGTGGCAGCGATGAGAGGGACACCCTGTATATATATATAAGTACACACATACATATATTCTGAGAACCTCGAGAGCGGTCGGCCACCTTTGTAAGAAGCCATCCGTCACATCGAATTAGAATACCCGGTAAAATTTGCGTATCTCATCGTCCACCTCGCGTCATCAAATTATTCCAATGCTTTCGTTCACAATGAAAAATCCCGCTGTAAACACAGCGTTGCCGAATAATACAGGCACGCGTGTGGAGGAATAGTGACGGAGAGAAGAAGAAAAAAAATTAGTTGTTCGGTGTTATAACAATGCGGACCAAAGTGGTCGGCTAACAATAAGTACGTTGTTGAAGTTTGCATCGTTGGAATGCAAACGAAAATTCTTCATTATTTTATCATTTCTTCATTTTTTTAACTTCCAAAGTCTTTTTTCCCGACTTCAGGCTCTGGATCCTTAATATAGGTGTTCCGAAATATTGCAGTTATTTTTGTAACTTTAAAATGGTGAAAAAAATCGGGCAATGTGGGAAATAAAATCGTTGCATCCTAACGATGCAAACTTCAATACCATGACTGAATGGTCTACAAAGATAAAGAGGCGATGAGCGCAAAAAATGATTGCATTGCAACGATGAAAATTCCAACTTCATCACGATCAAATTTTCATCGTTTGATTGAAACGTTCTTTTTTTCTCTATTTTTATTTAATATTATCAAAAATCGTTTTTTTGCTGTTGTAAATTGTGATCACAAATATGTAAAAACAATAGGTAAAAGTATTCCGGTAATTATCATAGCCTGAATGGGTTGAAATTTTTTTTATCAATGGATAAAAAAAAATTTTATTTTAAAATAAAAATTTAAATTTAAGATTTAAAAATGTAAAATTTAAGCTTAAAAATTTTACATTTAAAATTTAAAAATTTTAAATTTAAAAAAAATTTAAAAATAAAAAAAATAAAGAAACTTTCAATCGATAATTTTTTTTTTTTTTATGTAAAGGTATCTCAATTTTCGTTGCGGTCGAACGATTCAAAATGTCAAGATCAATCGGCAGGCGCGATCTTGCGCGTGCTGCCGAAACTATTGCGAGAGAGGCGTGCACGGTTCTCGTAATGTTGCGCGCACTTGGGAAATTCTCGCGATGACGAATGATTATCGCGTGTCTATGCGTATGTATAATTTGGCGAAATCCCCGCGACGCATTAGGATTCCGCGAAACTGCGATGGAACGCGGTATTTTATTGTAGGTGATGCTTAATGGGAAGCGCAGAAATTTCGTGTTCGTAGAATTTTAAGGACTCAGACGAGGATTGGACGGAAATGCGGTTTCGGCTTGAAGTAACAAAAAAAAAGAGAAATGTACTTATTTTTTGGTTGGCACAAATTTGAGCGCTATTTTTTCCCGTTTTTTCTCACCATCCAATTATTAACTTTAAAGAAAAAAAAATTGTCGCGAACGTTGCGAGCGGTCAAAAAATATTTAGAGGTTGCTCAAACCTCCCAAAAATTCAATTTTTCATTAAAAAATAGATTTTGTTTTCGTTCTATCACTCATAACACTCCTTTTTTCTTCTCTTATCACTCATAAATTTAACACTTTGTAAAATTGTCAAACAATTAATCCTTTTTTTCTTTAGAAACGGATTTTATAAATTTACCTCACACTTCTAGCCCCATAAAATGGGGGACCTATAATTTTGTTGACGGACAACAGTTTTCACGAATTATTTTATGAGAACAAAGCTTATAATTCTTGAGTTACTAGTGTGAGGTAGATTTGAAAAATATCTTTCTAAAGAAAAACGATTAATTGTTTTGAAAATTTTACAGTGTCAATTTTTTGAGTGAGATGAGTAAGAAAAAATTGGAAATTTCGAAGCTCTTTAGCGACCATTAAATATTCATTGACCGGGTAGAGCTTTCGCGAGATTAATTTAAAAATTACAAAGCGTAAAATTGATGGGTGAGAAGTGAACGAAAAAAATCGATTTTTAATGAAAATTCGAATTTTTGATAGGCTTGAGCGACCTCTAAATATTTTGTGACCGCTCGCAGCTTTCGCGACCATTTTTATTATCCCTTTGAAAAAGAAAATTGGATGGTGAGAAAAAGAAAAAAAAATAGCGCTCAAATTTGTGCCATCCTATTACATATTCAATATTCAAGTTTACGCAGACCCCCTAATTACGAAACGATAAAAACGTGCGGATTGCTTCGGGTCAAAGCCCTCTCTTCTTCCCCTTGAAATGACGATCCTTTTCCCGGAAAATGACGTTTGATTTCTCTCGAACGCGAGTCCAGTCATAATCCCAAACGGCATGACGATACAAAAATCAACCTGGAACAGACAAAATTAATTATTTTTTTTTTCTTTTTCACCACGTGCCTTCATCTATATATAAAAGCCAAAATTAGTCATTGTTAATAAGCCTCGTGAGCTGTCCCGAAGTGACGCAAGGGTCTTATCCACTGAACAAAAGCCCCCCCCCCCCCCCAACGCTCGCCTTCTCGATTAAATACAGGCCAATCGATGGTAAAACGTACCTCGTCGAAAAAGGAAAACGTGTGACTGACGTCTCATGAATACTCCACTCGGATAGCGAACCACGTTTCGCGTATATTAATATATACGATTGTTTCGCGAATTTGGGAAGAGTTATTGTTTCGAAATATTTATCGCCCTAGTTTAATTTCGGTATTCGGGGTATATATATATATATACATATACATATACATACATACATACATACATACATACATACAAACATATATATATATATATATATATATATATATATATATATATATATATATATATATATATATATATATATATATATATATTCATAAAAGTGGACGTCCCTTGCCATTCTGGCGCTGTCAGGTTAACGTCCCCTCAATACAAAGTCGTCGGACACAGTTCGTCTCGTGCTGAGCTGGTTTACGACCACAATCAATTTTAAACGATTGCATCACATTTTGAGAATTCGAAAGTAGTGACGATTATAGTACAAAAAGCAGTAATATCCTGAAAATATATTGTGTGTGTGTGTGTTGAAAGTGAAGTTTGCATCGTTGGAATGCAATGCATTTTCTCTCACATTACTTTATATTCAAGCTACAAAAAAAAACTCAATCATTTTTGAGGATTTTTATTTATTAATTCATAGCCGAAATTAAAACGGAACAAAGCTCTTGTACAATAATAAAAATGGAAAATGCATGCAAAAAAAGAATTTCCATTGCACTCCAACGATGCAAACTTATGGTCTTGAAGTTTACATCTTTGGAGTGCAACGGGAATATTTTATTCCCGTCATCCCAAATTTTTTGCCACATTCAGGCTAGAATTATCACTGAGAAAAAGTTCGAGAACTTTCGTTGCATCCCAAGGACGCAAACTTCAACACCAATGTGTGTACTTATTTATTTAATATGAATATTATTATAGAAACGTATGCATCCATGGGTATCATATTTTGCAATATAATAATCAAGAATGATATATCGATATTTTATTCTTTATTAGCGAATAATAATAAAGAATAATTAATCGATATATAATAATGATAAAAAAGAATGTTTTCGATATCGATAATATCGTCTATAATCAGTAATAAAAAGCAATCATATACTATGTATCATAAATTAGATATCTTATATTGAATATTATTTATTGTACTTCGTATTGTCCTGTCTTACGTGCATGCGTGCACGTATGTATAGGGCAGTCAATAGACGAGGTCGAGCACGTGGCTGGAGAATTTTGTCCCGACGCTCTCGATGCGCAGCCGCGCTTAACGCAACATTTACACGTGGAAGAATAGGCGAGAGGGTAGAGGGAGGGAGAGAAAGAGAGAGAGAGAGAGAGAGAGAGAGAGAGAGAGAGAGAGAGAGAGAGAGAATCGCACGCACACATAGACAAGGGATTATTGTACGTCATCTATAGCTGTGCATATCTAGCGGTTAGTCTACCTTACGTAATAGGTATATATATACATATATATATATATATATTTACACACACACGAAAACTAGTCGGTGCTCTCTTGCCCGACCACACGTCTAACTGTACGTACTGTGTTTCTTCACGAATTCGTAATGGTATTAGTCGTGAAGTGTATTTTAATGTATAGCCGTGCAACTGTGATACCTACGATGATGCAACTCTTACCAAACCGCACTATAAAGACACACTATCAGTTATTTATACCGCTACACGCCTCTACTCTAGGTGCACAAATATTTTGAACACACACATATGTGTGTGTGTGTGTGTGTGTATAAAGGGTGTTCGAAAATG
Organism: Ophion slaviceki; assembly: GCA_944452715.1. Taxonomy (NCBI): domain Eukaryota; kingdom Metazoa; phylum Arthropoda; class Insecta; order Hymenoptera; family Ichneumonidae; genus Ophion; species Ophion slaviceki. The sequence goes on along the minus strand of OX101790.1, from coordinate 20,694,211 downwards.
ATCTGACATTTTAAATTGCGTGCCATTTTTTTGTGGCGAACATAATGTACTAATCTTTGACAACTGGCACCGTAGAGCATTGAGGTTTAGTCATGGATAATTACACGATCGAGCAACACATAGAATAGATTGGCCACCAAGACCGTGCGATTTGACGCCATTGGAATTATTTTTTTGGGGTCTTCTGAAAGGAAAAGTGTATGCCAATGATCCACAGACCATTCCGGAGCTCAAGGAAGCAATTGGACCATTAATGAAAATAGTTCACAATTGTGCCAAAATGTTATTGAAAATTTCGTCAAATGAGTGAACATTTGCAAACGGGGACGAGGCGGCCAATTATCGGATATTGTGGTCCACACATAAATTCCTTGTTTGTACCTTATATTGAAATAAAAATATTCGTACTTTTCGAATAAATAATACATTTTATTGATAAATTTAAATGTCGGTCATTATATATATATATATATATATATATGATTATGACTTGCAATTATGATTAAAATGTGCAAGCAATTATAGGGAAAAAAAAATTGAAAAAATAAAATAAAATCGTTGCTTAGCAACGATGCAAACTTCAGGCACGTACAAAAGTCACAGGAACATTTTTGAACGTCCTTATGCGGGCTCCATAACCCAAACTTGAAAAACAAGAAGTTGAGATGATGATAAAAATAAAGAAATGAAAAAATAAAAAAGAATTTTCGTTGCATTCCAACGATGCAAACTTCGACGCTATCAAAGAATCGTCGTTTCTTTTCTCTTTTCTTCCCACGGTCGGAACTTTTGTGCGTTCTTGTGAATTTGGACGGAAAAGCTTTTCGATATATGGAAGCCATTCGTACCTTTGATTGTTCATCAGCGCTATCCGTAAGCGATAATGTTCGAATTTTTCGCGGCGATGTTTGGGCTCGGGCTTAGTTTTTTTCCTCGTTGGGGGCCTTTTTGATTGGGTTTTACCCAAAATGGACATTCTCGCGGACGTTACGAGTGAAATAATTGGTCCCGTGGTTTCTCCGTTAGATATTTATTACGAGCGAATTCTGATGGGTTTTAATGCGAGGTCTCCGGGCGGTGAGTTGAACGAACTCTCGGAGCGGCACTTAATTTATTATACCGTCAGGGCTCGCGCGTGCGTTGCGCGACGAAAAAAAGTGGAGAAAATGCCTAATCTCGCGGCCTCGAGCCAAAAAAAAGGGGGAAGAGAAAGATAGAGAGAGAGAAAAATAGATTTGAAAATGCGAGGGAGGACAGATGGGCTGACGGGGCAACGATCGACCACAAAGTTCGCTGATCTTTCCACACGAGGCCGTCCTCGTCGTCATTATTTTTCCTTATTAT